>JABCKS010000561.1:0-16072 GCA_018851325.1 Termitomyces sp. DKA19 | reverse complement strand
GCACACCTATTGAGGTGCACTGAGGTTGCACAGTTCCAACTATGGAGCTTTCTCATAGCTCAGTTTGGCTCACCATGTAATGCACACTGGAAGAGACTGCTCCAGTCTCTCCACCTTGTGTAGCTTGTCGACCATCATTGAATGGTCAAGTGGGTGTAGCAGAGAAAAGGCCTCCTGGCATTCCTCCACCTCCCACACTTACAGCACAATGTGACATGGCATCACTTCCTAATCCCTGTAGAGTGCTCTGAGACACTCCACTCACTGAGTTCCCAAGATCATGCTTAGAAACTCTTTTCCCTGTGGACATTGATATGCCTACCCACTACTATAATGGAGTGATACTGTTCTAGTACACACACAGATGATAAAGTTAGAACTCCTTTTGAGGAAGTTCAATCACTTGCTGTAGCAAAGATAGTCAATGTAGATTGACTTAAAAAAATGTAATGCTGTTACTTAGCCTTTCATGCACTGGACTGTAAATCAGAACCTATCTATTGATTCTGGCTATGGTTGTGCAAAAAGACTACTTGAGGTTATGTAATTAACCTCACAACTTATATACAAATTAAATAACTAATAATTAGTAATAATGTAAAATATTGATAATTGTATATTAAGTGTTGTAATGCACATAAGCCATTACAACAGCCTTTTAATAAAGTAGAGGCTAATTACTACAGACTGTTGACTAATCAGATCTGGTAGTAGAAGGATTAATGATGGACAACAATACACTATATATCAAGTACAATATACCCATTAAGCATGAGAGCCAAGATGGTGAGAAAGTAAGAAGGGCTGAATGGTCCAGAGGTTGGCTAGATATTTAAAAGACTTGTCCTCTTACAATGAAATATATTTGTAGAATGCTCAACTATAGGATTGAGTACTCTGCTAGTCATGCTTCCTCCCCTACCTTCACAGCCTTTATAGAATCTAATTATAGTAGTAACTTGAATAATGGTCAGTCCACTATAGGTTCTGTCCTTATCATCACTGACAAAGCAGTGTGTTGGATGTCCAAGCTTCAAACAATTGTTGCCTGTGTTGGTTAAGAAACTTCCTTGTAGACAGTCAACATTGGTATGCTACAGTCAATGCCTACTTTGGTGACACTGTGGACACTTTATCAGTTGGGAGTGTTGAGAATTATAAGGTAACATAACATACTCACTCACTTACTTCTTCTTTTTTTTCTTCCCTTGCTGTCTCTCTTACATGATTGCACAGTTAATTTTTTCTCCTGGAGGTTCATGGTCTTCATTCTGAACTCATAAACCTCTAGATTAGTACATTCTTTATACTACATGCTATAATACAAATATATTTATTGTGAACCTAAAAACCTCTAGTGTTTCCACTCTTATGAGTTTATTAAGCTTCTGTTCTCTCCTGCTCTTAATCTGTCAATCTTCCTTATGCATGTATAGCTGCAACAGGTGAATACAAAGGTTAGTCTAATGATACCACAAAACAAGTAAGTTTGGTAAGGTAAAACTAAAGAGGGGACATGCTAGGACATATAGTACATTTTATGAGGTTGTGTTGTGCCAAGTGCTAGGAGTTACTAAATTGCTATCTTGCTATCTTTCTAGGAAGAATTGCTCAAGTGTGAGTTATAGCCAAGTCTATCTAGGCCTAGGATCTAGTTGGAATTTGAGCAAAACTAAGCTAACACATAGGCTGTTCAACTACTGGATAAACAACTTCACAAAGAGCTTGGTTTTTTCTCTATATTATTTACACTAATTCTACACTATTTATCCCATCTATATAGTGCATCATGGGATAGTAAACAGGTCAGTAGGTAGGTCAGTAGGTAGTGTCACATATCTGGTATCACAGTAATATTACTGGATTGCTGCACATAGAAATAGCTTTTCCAAATTAGATCCCATGTAAATGCATTATATGCATGAAAAAATAACTTTAAGTCTTGTAGTGTGGCCCAGTCAGATGCTGCTAAAGATAGATGAAGTTCAGATATGTTGATTTATTAATTTATTCATATTTAGCAGCATTTCCTGGGTGCTGCCTATTTATAGGGCATTGATTGCCTTACTTTCATACTCATAGTCTCAACTTATAGACTGTTTTGACTTATCAGCCAGTACTGTAAATTGCAAGAAACATAACAGAAATGTTACAACTCAGCTCAAAACCTTGATACAGCAAGGAAAGATCAGGTGTGAATGCTGAAGAGAAAATTGTACTCCCTTCTAGTGCTATGATTCCCAATTGCACTGGCAAATGCTTGTACAAGGAGCACACTGAAGAATGGCACTACCTCAGCCTTGGCCAGACTGTTAGTGGCTGTTTTCAATCAATGCTAATCCTGATGCCAAGCAAACCCTACAGCAGATGCCAACACATGAGGTAATATCTAGCAGCGGCACTAGCAGGAGACTGCTAACCCGGAAAGAGTGCATCCAGTTGCTAGAATGGGAATTGTTTGGCTTGCATCACCCTAAAATCTTTCATGGTGTTGATATCCCTGCTGCTGAAGCTCGGAAAGCACAGGGGACTCCCCGTGTGCCATGTACGGTATCACGGTTGATCAAACCCATTGGAAGCCGCAGACGTAGAAAGCTCATAGATCTGTCTGACCACCCAAAGGCTGAAGGCGATCCAAAAAAGGAAGATCTGCTAACATGATAGTGTATACTCACCTCGCAAGTAAATCAGTTGCGACCCCATAGCTTACATATTTCACGAATTATCTACCACACATTGGGAATATCGGAGACGTAAATAACAATGCTATTCATTACATCCAAGGAAGACAACTTCCATGGCCTCGGTCCCCAGTAGCGTAGTCCATCGGGGGCCTCCCTCCCAGGTGTGCCCGACCAAACTAACGCGCGCTTTTCGTCTACTTGCGCTTCTTGACAGGAGTCTCCTCTGTCTTTTCCTCACCAGCAGGGGCGATGGGGGGTTTCGATTCCGAAGTTTCAGCTTTCTTAGTCGACTAAGTAAGATTAGTGAGCGGCAGGCTCTGAAAATTAGGAGCAGAGACTAAACCTGAACAACAGCAGAAGAAGAACCACCAATGAGGCCCAAGAGAGCACCTATCATTCCAAGGACAGTGAATAAGGCAGCACCCATGGCAGCACCAGTCTCAGGCTGAGACTTGAAGGCAGCGATGGGGTCTTCTTTGATGGCCTCGATAAATGTAATGGCCTTCCCACGGATGAAGCCAATAGGGTCTTCCTTGAAGGATGAAGTAGAGTCTTCATCGTCATCATCATTAATGGTAGCAGGTTTATCAGCGGCAACCTCGAGAGGTTTCTTGACGTCGAAAGTCTCCTTCGCCAATGCCTTGGCATCGTCTACAGAGTGACCGATGTAAAGATTGTCGAAGAGGATGTCTTCAGTCATAGTCCAGAGTTCGATACCGACACCACCCTGAAAACGGGATTCCATCAACAAGCAAGTTCGAATGAAACAAGACTAAGCCTACAATCTTGGAAAGAGATTTGATAGGAGTGAGGTCCTCAAAGAAATTAGGATTGGAGATCTTGCGAGGGGCCCATTCACCTTTGTAGGCGGGGTTGTCGATCATAGGCGCATACCACTTGCCCTTGTAGTCGGGGTTAGCTTTGTAAGGGCTTGTCAAACGATAGAATATCAGTTAATGTTTCCCATTTTGCCAAAACTGAAAGCCATACCGCTTCCATTCGCCGCAGCCAGGGGCCTCAGAGCACTTGGGATTAGGGACAGTAGGAGCGATCCAATCACCATCCTCGTCATCATCCCACTCTTCGGGTTTCGTGGCGTCTATGATGCTACCTCAACACAAAGAGGTCACAATGTTAGCAAGTATAACTGACCAGGGTCGGGGATAGTCTGAGTTTCGTCATCAAGCCAACCCTCGGGCTTGGCGGCATCCTCATCGAGAATCTCGTAGGGTGCATCCTCATCCCAGTCATCGGGCTTCTTGGCATCAGGGTCAGAAATCTTCTGCTCATCGACCCAGTCGGTGGGCTTCTTATCATCAGGGTCGTCGATTTCCTTGGGTGGGTTGACCGGGGGCTCAAAGTCCTCGAGGAGATTGCCCTTCTTATCGCTGGATCCGTTGAGGAGAACCTCATAAGTATTATCCGGGCTGTATAGCATCATATGTCAGAACGAAAAAAATAGCACTGAGATCCTGAAGCACGTACTTAACAATAAGAGTATAAAGGTTAGTAAGTTTCTCGATAGAAGGCCTAGGAGGAATTTTCAAGTGTTTCTCTTCGAATTCACCAGTCTTAGGACTCTTGTGACGGAAGATAAAGTGCACCTATGAAACAACAGAAGTCAGGTCTCGACGCACATAACTTGTTTGAATATAACTGTGTACCTTGGTGCCAGGGCAAGTAAGGTCAGGACCAAACATAATCACCCAAGGGGTGGTGTCAGAGAATTCCTTGCCACTCGTCTGGAAACCATCCTCAAGGAGCTTGACATAGCCACCACCGCAGTTACCACCCTTCTGGTACTTGACCTCATACTGGACGACGAGGGGCTTGTTCGAGAAAGAGATAGGCTCATCAAAGGGGGCAGAAATGGCGTGGTGGGCAGCCTTGCTCTTGGCAACAAGGCCCTTATCGCCCTCCAAGACAGAAATCAAAGGGTCCTCGACCTCCCATTTGCCGACGTAGCTGAAGGTCTCACCCCCAACAGGAGTCTTCTTGGTAGCTTCAGAAGGTGTCCAACGTTCTGTCCAGTCTTCCGTGAACTGCTCAACAAAAGGGGCCTTAACAGTTGTAGGCTAGCAATGAAAAATATCAGATAATTATTTACGTGTATAGTGTGAAAGGACAGACAGTGAACGTGGGCTTGGGAGCATCGGATTCAGTAGAAGCCAACGCGCCTGTGGCGGCGAGGGCAAAGACGGAGAGCGCTACTCTTCGCATTGCGTACGAAGGACCGGTAAAGTAAAGACACGAGGGAGAGGAATACGTCGAATTTCAGGCGGGCGTAGACCCTAAATACTGCTCACTGTGAACAAGCATACGTGGCATTATTCTAACTCCCACACATCACGTGGACGCGATCACTCATATACACTGTCATTCTACTCAAAAGTACACGTCTCATCCGAGCAGGTCTGCATGCCCGGACGCGGACAACGCCAGCTAGAACCCATTGAGAAAAATTCAAGAAAGCTGTGTCAAAAAACCTACTACGAATTCATCATCCAGATATTTCGACACCGCAATCTGATCACCTAGACCCTTCCTCCGTCGGGTTTTCAATACAAGGTCTCGCGCAAGCGCCTGCCCAGAGGCTGGCTCCAATGGCCGAAGCTTGATACTCGTGTCCGTGGGATCACCTGTTTATTAACGTTACCTCCATTGAGACTGTGGGAACAATCGAACCCACCTGGAACTATAGACCAATGATCAAAGACCTGCAGACAGAAAGCCTGACCTTGTGTTGCAGTTCTCAGGTCTGTTTCGAAGCCATTCGCGTCAATCACGGGAATAAGTGCTTTGACAGTGTACAGTGGTGACCCCGCCTTCGGTATATCCTGAGTGACGTGTCCCCGACGCCGTGCGAGCACGGTGTACACTGCCGAGATGCAGTCCGCTGGTGCCTGGACTTCAACGTAGTATACAGGCTCCATCAGTCGGGGAGTTGCCTGCGTTAGTAAATCAGAATTTTCCCCATGGCACACGGTATTGACCCACCATCAAGAACGATGAATAACAAACCCGGCGTGCGGTGGGAACAATTTGGCCACCACCACGGAAAATCGGTTCCTGAGCAAGAGTAACGTCAAGTACGCGGAATTTCACATTACGCATAGCTGAGAGACACATCAGCACTTCCACTGGATATAAAGCTATTGCACGCACGCTCATCACACAGGGGACCTTCTCGAGCACCCCACTGGAATCCCTGTTTGATGTGCTCCTTGACCGTTCCCAGAAGTTTCTTGTCGACCTGGAGTCACGATTCAGCTACGATCACTTCGATTGCATTAAACGAACCTGGGATGGGAGTGTATCGTCTAGAAGAACATTGGGTCCATTCTCATCAGGCCCGAATGCCCATATCGATCGGGATGCCAGCAGGTCCCATTGATATTTCTCCTCAAAAAACTTGCCACGTTCCTTGGCGGGTATACGCATGTGCACGCGGCCCCGTTCAATATCTTCTGCAATACCCTTCTCCAGGGGCTCCGCGATGACCGTGATCTTGTTTCTAGGAGACGATCAGTGAGCGCTCACAAAGCAACACCATGAACTTACTTCTTATTCGGCGTGTCCGCATAGCATTTCAATGCACTGGTCTCCAGCACGGTCTCGCAGAACTTGGTGACAGGATCTGAGACCTTGATCTCAATCTCAGAGAACAACTTGCGTAAATCATGCATCACGCAGTCAAGGTACAACTCTCCCGTCCCGACAATGACGTGTTCACCACTTTCTTCGACCTTGGTCGCCAAAAGTGGATAAGACTTGTTCACACTCCGCAATCCAGATAACATCTTTGGAAGTTCGGACGGCGCAATGGGTTCGATCGCGACTTTCAGGACTGACTGTGTCATATGTTTGATAGGTCGAAAAATGTAAAGATCCTCTTCGACATCCATGCCGGCGAGAGTACCTGTCTTGGAGAGCGACGCATCGACTCCAGCGATGAGAACTAGGTTGCCGGCAGGGATTTCATCCGCAGGAATGAAATACCTGTCAAACCATCGTCAAACCATCAGAATTGCTATGATGCAATGATAAAGGATGGCATCACCGAGATTGATGGATCCAGATGTCTTCAACGGGGGCCCTTATCATATCCTCCTCATCTTCTGGCGAATAACCTTCTCCAAGAACCTTGACCTGGGCACCCTTCCTGAGTGTTCCACTGAGAATACGACCAAATGCTCGGAACGATTGTGCATCCGTAGTATGGTAGAGTTTCGCTATCTGAACCATCAGACAGCCTTTTGGATCGCATGCCTTCATAGATACCGCCAATTCAGAGTTCTGAGGGCCAGTATATGTTGACTTAACCTAGACAAAATAGATATCAGTGCTTGGCTTAATATTCAGTGGTATTGAGGTCACCTTGGCGTTAGCACCTTCAATTGGCGAAGGAATTTTTTCAACAATCACGTCAATTAGCCCTGTTGCGGGCCCGAAGAACTGATCCAGGACAACCTTCAAGAGTGGCCGGACATCCATCTTGTACATGACGGGCTTCAGTTGGATTCCAAGCCCTTTCAGCGTCTCCTTGAGATCTTCAGTCTCCTGGCTAAGTACATGGCTGTAAAGCTTGTACAAAGGCTCTATGATGAATGTCACGAATGTACGCGTATGTTCGGGATCGGTGGGTTTTCGAGTGAATTTGCGAGTCTCAGAGTTGAAATAGATGTCACCCCATAGACGGGCGGCAAAAGATTTCACATCCAGTTTACCTCGAGTAAAAGTGAAAAAATCATGGAAAAGCAAGAAGAGTGACGCGCACCATAAGTATCCGCGTACATCTTTGCAAATGAGTGAAGAGTGAAACACCAGTTCATATCGGTGCTTGCAAACGCAACATTTCCATTCTCGGGGCTCAACCTCAGTTCCGGGTCTGGGTCGATGGCACTTCGGAAAAAATAATTAGCTGGGACATCAGACTGTAACGGTACACCACTAACCTGATGAAGGTATTGATTTCCTCGATAGTGTGCTTGATTTTATAATACGCGTCGGAAGGTTTAATGCGGAGTTCAAGGATAAGACGGTCAATTTTGTTCACCACAAGTGTGATTTTCACGCCTTCTTGTATGGCGTAGCGAAGGATGGACTCAGTGCCGACCATTAGCTGTAGGTACATTGTCATTCAACACACCGGAAAGCACGAATGACCACTGACCCCTTCAACAACATCGACCACAAGCAGGATACCATCAACGAGACGAATTGCTGAAGCAACTTCATCAACAAAGTTAACATGGCCAGGGGTATCGATTAAGTGCACGAGGTGTGATTTTCCGGCTGTCGTGGAGAGGATGAGTGAAACTGGTGAAGATTTAATAGATATTTCGCGTTCTCTAGATAGAACGTGAGTGTCGGTATAGCGCATCTATAGAATGGACTCAGTAGCTGTAAATGCGAACTCTCAAGGCACTACAGACTGATTTATCAGCATCCCAAGTCAGTTTGTGTGTCTCGTAGATGAGCATATCCAGAAGCGCAGTTTTTCCATGATGCAAGTGTCCGACGACAGCGACATTGCGAATCATCTCAGGAAAGCCAGTCATATTCAACAAAAATCTGTTGGGACGTCAGACCAAAGTACCCCAGGGTGCCCAACACCTCTCACCCTTTGTCAAACCGTGTTTCTGGCATGTCTTTCTCCTCTACCGTCCATTTCCGCACTTTGACGGGAGCGACGATGGGCTCGGACAACGGTTGCGCGTCTTCCTCCTGCACCATGGTTTCAACGTCAGGCCCATAGACCTCGGACGCAAATGGATAGTACTGCTTGTCTTCATGTAGAATGACTGCGTTATGTGTTGGAACTATTAAGGCAATGTTTCAATATAAATTGCAGTAGAAGAAATCCAACACGAACCATCGACTTCCATTAACGCTCCTTCTTCCACCTCCTGTGTCGGAGCCTCACCGTCAAACCCTTCAAGAGGAGCAGTTTCTGGTTGGTGTCCATACTGCTCCTGCGGGATTTCATCCTCGTCGTCCGAGTCGAGATCAGCACCTATGTAGTTTCCAAACTCATCGTAGTCCTCGAATGAAGCCATGGCACAAATCGGCTTAAATTACGGTTTAGAAATCAGTCGTAAGGACACAGATGCACGATGCCGTGTACTTGGGTACGAGAGGGCCGTCACAAGCGCCCAAGGTGGAGGTCAAAGACGCGAATATTTTGCAACTTCGGTCACGTTTCTCTTGTCCATTCACTTTAAGAACGACCCTCTCCTGGCTCGCATTCTGTCAGGATGTCTCTATCTGACGAAACACTGAAAAAGGTGTCTCTCATTCGGTCTTGCTCCCTATGACAACTTCTTGACGCTGCTGTCGCGTTCAGATCTTGGTCCAAATTCAACAAACTGCGGTTCAATCGCAACGAGCTCTTCAGATCACTCAGCAACAAGCCGCTGCCAAAGATCGCGAGCGTCGTATCTTACAACTTACAATCGATGAAATCAACGGCATAGAAGAGGATGTCAACCTGTACAAGGGTGTAGGGAAGATGTGCGCCATTGTCATCTTGCAATTTATGCCATGCTCATATTGATAGGTTCATGTTTGTTCCTCGGAAAACTATGGAGAGTGATTTAAAGGTGCAGGAAAAGGAACTGGCAGATGATATTTCAAACCTAAATAAGAAGGTGCGTCCGATTTCACTTTTGATCCTGGCCGGAACTCAATCGCAGTTCTAGTCAAAATATCTAGAGAAACAGTTGAATGATGCACAGTCTCAGCTACGTGATATTGTAAGTTTGTTCGCTCTCTCGGAAAAGACATTGATATACAGCATCTTCTCAGTTTCATCATGCACCCAATAAGCAATGAAATTGTACTTGTGCGTCAACAGTCGGAAATCATTGTGTCGTGCTTTTGTTCCGCCTAATATGGAAGGACTTCTTGTTCACTGGAAGCTCCATAAAACAACCGCCAGAATTTCAGTATGTCCGATATGTTAGGCGCGTGTAGCCCAGAACTTTCAAACTTCACACGGTCAGAAACTCATCTTGAAGCAAATTTTCGACTCTTTCTTGTGTCATACTTGCAAGCATTGCCAGGCAATCAACCCCTTCGTAACGATCTAGCAACAAAACCCAGCGGCCAGCTTGGCATAGTATTTTTGTGCGCCACTCTTGGCTGCGGGGACGCCCGTGGACAGATCTAAGATGTATTTTGATCGCCGCTACATGGTGAGGACGTAATTTGGATAAAGGTTTGATACATAGCTAGTTCGCCGTTTTTTCTTTCGACTTTCATTCTTTGCTGCCTTTTGTTATGACATCTTCAAGCAAAATTGCGGACCTTCTGAAATCTGAGGGAAACGCTTTGCACCAGGCTGGAATGTACATTGAGGCGTACAGAAAATATTCTCAGGCAATAAAACAAAACCCGGATAACGCTGTTTTATGGGCAAATCGTGCTGCGAGTGCTGTGGCTATGAAAAGGTGAGTTTCCTGATCTTTTAAAAGTTCGCGTAATATCGCAACCCTCCCTAAGGTATCTGGACGCGGTCACTGATGCGGAAAAGGTATCTTCTAATGTGTTGTCCAGAACAACCCTCATGTCTTCAATACTTAGGCAACTCAACTTGATCCAAATTACGCAAAAGCTTGGGGTAGGCAAGGCACGGGATATCTCGTCAGTTTTTTTTTTTTTTTGACCGAGGCCCTGTAGTTCACTTACCTGGTACATCCGCACTCTACAGCTGCTGGGCTCCTGGGATAAAAGTATCGATGCTTTCAAGAAAGCTTTGAAGTGCCTCTCATCAACTGGGGAGCTCTCGGATGCGGACAAAAACCTTAAAGACCAATTTGATAGTGGCCTCAAGAAAGCAGAAGCAAATAAAAACAGGGTAGTCACTTTTAATCATGCCTTCGCGCCGGCTGGGTCTGTACACCAGAAGAACCTCCCCTGGAAGAGAGCTATGGCTATGGAAAAAGAGCTCATTGCCCAAGAAAATGTGAAATCCAGTGTACGCTTCTTAATCATGCGTTTGGAACAGATTCATATCTTCCGTTAGGGTTTTGTCATCTTGTTTGCTTATAGGGTAAATTTCCCATAATTGTTATGCGTCAATACTCCTGACGCGCGCGTCAATTAGGAATTCAAGGAAGGTCTTGATGGTATGAACGCGCTGCAAATTAAGACAGTTGATGATCAGCAAACGATGGTCGGAGTGACTCAAGTATATGAATGCCTCTGTACTGACGCTAGTCACTTACTTTTGTATTTGAAGGTTATTTCGGCATTATCAAATGCAATCATGCGCGATAGGCGCGTCTTCCACATATCCGACGGCAACTTCATCGACAAGTATAACAAGCAAGGTAGAGTATTTACTTTTGAGTTCAAGCAGCTTAACAAATGACACGAATTTGATTTAGCGACGCTTGAAGCACAACTGTACAAGGCATGGACAACTGGTGGTCCCAAATTAATCCAGGACGAGGCGTCAAAAAGGCTGAAGAAATTGGGATGGGGAGCTGTTCGTCCCGCCTTGGCGGTGACTGTCCGGTGTGGAATGAAACTCATCTTACCTCACCTCGCTTGTTAATCAATTTTATCCTGCAGAGCGTGGATCATGCGTGGATTTCTTCAATCCGCTTTCCAAACTTCGGGAGCCTCTGGTGAATTTTTTCGTGATGCTCTTCAGATTCTTGAATGGGGATCTCGGTTGTGGATAAATGTCTCCACGTCTGAACGTGGTGTTATTTTCGAACCTTCGTTTATACGTGGTGTGAAAAGATTATACTGTAACGTCCTGCGAGAAGTGAGTATTCCCCCTTGTAGAGGGATGCCTACTAATTTATGCATTTAGTCGTGGTCAAGAACAAAGAGTGACTTGGAGGAAATTGCCATCTTAGCACGCGAGTTGATCGCTGAAGAACAAGCCCCTCCTATAGGAGATGTTGACCCAGGCTTTATTAGCTCGTTCTGGATGTATCCCGTAGCTGATGCACACGTGTAAGAGAAATCTCGTGTTGTATCGTTTTGTTGATGTTTACAACGGTAGTTTAGTAATCTAGGTTGGTACTATATGAAGAAGGCACAAGCATCATCTGACGAAAAGGAAACTACCGGACTCTGCTTGATATCAGCAACCCACTACTTGAAGGGAGCGAGCCTCTACCCTCCTGACGATGAAAACCGACCCATGTATCTTAAAGTCGGCCTTGAAGTGCTTTGCTTCGTTGGAACCCCCCTCAAAGCGACTCTTTCATTGACCAAGCAAATACGGGAAGCCATCCCAGCAACGAAGAAGATTTGGGAATACTCAGCAGATGCACCCCTTTTGGAGGGGCAGTTAAGAATGGTTCTCGAGTTTGAAAAGTATTATCAGAGAGAAATTGAGTCCGGAAGAATGACTCTTGAAGACAATGGAAGGCTAGAGGGCTTGGTGTGTTTTCATTGTGCCTTCTCTGCGAGGTCTGACGTGCTCACTCACAATCACCGTGGCAGACTTTTAGATCAATGGCCAGTCAGCTCCCAGGATTTTAAGCAGTATAATTGTACTTAACTCTGTCAGACCAACTTCACTCACAGTAGAGTCGTATTATCATGTTCAACATGGACACGTTACTACGCGTTTTGCTCAGGACGACAATCGTGTCTTGAATATGCGGGCAGCTCAGCTTGTTTCAAAATATGTGCGAAATGGAGAAAAGGAACGGGGCACCTTGTCCAGTCAATGTTTTCTTATCATACCGCAGCAAGACCTAATCAGACCGCATTCTACAGCTACAGCTGCTGGGTTCTTGGGACAAAAGTATTGATTCTTTCAGGAAAGCTTGGAACTGCCTTCCATCTACCGGAGTTGATGAAGTCTTCTCAAAGGGCAATTTGAGCTTGCATTAAGAAAGCCGAAGGAGCAAAAACAGGATTATGTTTGTTACATCTGTCGGATCTGTTCGTCAGGATGATGTGCCCTGGAAAGGAGCGATGGCCTAGCAAGTAAGAACTTGTTGATCCAAGAGCCGTCACATCCAAGGTATGCTCTCCAATCATATGGCCGGAAACGGTTTGATATCTTCTGTGTGCCCTTGTTGAGGGTCAATGCTTTTGTTAGACACGTGAGTTGGGAATTCAAGCAAGATCTAGGACATGAACGCGTTACAGATATCAAGAGAGATCAAGACGATCATCGGCCAGCGAAAGATGGGCGAAGTAAGCAATTGCTGCTTCAGTTGTCTCTAATATTCACTCTTCTCTGTGGCATTTTTCAACGCAATTGTGTGCGAAAGAGCATTTTATTTGGTCAATGATAATTGTTGAGAATAGGATTCTAAGCCTATGTCTTTCTTTCCTGATCATTATTTCCTTTTTTATTCTTTCTTACTAATATACAATTTTCGTACCGCTACACCTCAGTTGCTTACCACTATCTGTGGACACCTCTGAGGTGTGTATTACCTACATATTAAATCCCTACTCATATACTAACATTCAATCTACCTAGTCAATCCTTATGGTATTATTTGACAGGTAGATATCTCAATATTAGTCACTTATCACTATCTGTGGATGCCTCTGAGTCAATCCTTATGGTATTATTTGACAGGTTATGGGCCCTGTTCCCTCAACTTAAAACATCAATATCTATACTGTGACCACAAAGACTCTTGCAACTCAAAATTATACATACATATAAAATTTTCTCCCAGCCATGTCAGGCACTAGCTCAATGCTCTTACTATTCTCCTTGCTAGAAGATCAAAGATGTAAGGGCCACAAAAACTATGCTAGTTGGAAGATCAATATGATTGCCCATGGAAGACCACAAGGCTTACTGAATTACTGGGAAAACAAGATTGTTATCCTGAGGAACCTAAAACCTCAAAAGGAAGCCAAAGAATTACCTTCACCACTTACCATCACTAGTCCAGCACTGACACCAGTGCATTCCCAAACACCTGGTGATCTCAAATATGAACTTTGCAAAAGCATTGCATTATCCTCAATCTTAATCAACCTAATTGACATTGCAGGATTGGGTATTGACCCTTTTGGTACCTCACATGCAGCATGGGCTTTTCTTGAGAAGCAATATGGTGCTGGGAGTCAGTGGATGTGCAATATGAGAGAAAGAGAGTTAGCAGACTGTAAATACACAGATGGATCAAAAGTTGCTGGTGAAGGAGGGCACATAGAGAAAATGTGGAAATTACATAAGGCCACCAATGACACAGGAGCAGATGTCACAAACAAAAGATTCATCATCAAGCTTCTTGATTCATTCCCAGAGTCCTGGGACTCTATCATATCAACAATGTATGGGGAAGCCAATCTAGTCAGGGTCATCCAAACCTTAACAACACATGGTGAATCCATCACAAACAGATCTGGATCTAATCATGGGACAATGGCTGATACAGTAAAAGCACTAGAGGCAACAATTCATGTGTTACAAGCTCAGGTCAATGGGATGTTGAAAAATAAACCTAACTCAGACAAAAAGTGCTCAAACTGCAAAAGAACAGGTCATGTGAAAGAAGACTGTTTCAGGGAAGGAGGCAGCAAACAGGGTCAATATCCATCATGGTGGAAAGGGAAGCGCATGGCATCTACTCTGGGTACAAATTTCACATCAACCACCAATAATGGAATGACAGTATCCCCTGGTGGACACTTTGCCCTGTCTGCATGCACTGCTGAAGTTCCAAATGACATCATAATTAAAAACATGTCTTCTTTTGAGCATGTAGCCCTTGCTGCTGGAAGTATCCCTGCAAATACATCATGCTCATTTGTGGATTCTGGTTGTGCAACACACTTCTTCAAGAGTCAAGAAGTCTTTGTTGACTATAAACCCATTGCCAAACTTGTTGGTCAATTATCAAAAGAGAGTACCAACTTCCAAATTCTTGGGACTAGGAATGTAGTAATCCAAGTTATACACAATGGAAAAGAACACACCCTGACCTTTTATGATGCTCTTCATGCCCCTGACATCACTGCCAACCTGATATCAATCAGCAAACTAAATCTTGCAGAATGGCACTCAGTATTTGGAGACCAAAAAGTTTGCTTCTTCTCCAACAAAACAGAAGTATTCTCTGGTGACCTAAGGAATGGAATGTACCTTATCTCAGGGTCATTCACTGTACCTATCCCAATGGCAATGACAGCTCAATCACTACAAAGCCCTGTTGACATCACAACCTAGCACTGTCATTTCTCCTATTTTGGCATCTCTCACATAGAAGAAGTATCTAAGCTTGTTGATGGTTTAACCATTACAAAAACAGACCAAATTGGTCAATGCAAAGACTGTATCATTGTGAATATGAAAAAGTGGCCATATGACAGCCACCTGCCATCCAAAACTGTAGTCCTAAGATCAACTAATATTGATTTGTGGGGTCCTGCTCATGTAAAATCAGCAGGAGGTGCACTGTATGCAATGAAATTCCATGATCAGGTGTCATCACACTAATGAACCTTCTTCCTCCCTAATCAACTTGCTGAAACCATCCTATATGCACTTAAAATTTACAAGGCTGAGTCTGAAAGGATAACTGGTCAACTTATGGTATTTATCTGCACCGACAATGCACCTGAATTCCACAGTAACCTATAGAAAGACTACTTTTGGGAAGAAGGACTTATCTTTGATCCAACTGTCCCATACTTGTCAGCATCAAATGGTACTGCTGAAAGATCAATTGGAGTTACAACCAATGTGGTATAGGCTATGCTCATTGACACAAACCTACCAGCAAAATGGTGGGCTCAAGCATGGGATTTTGCAGAATATGTCGAAAATCAGCTGCCATCTCATTGCCATCCAAGAACAATACCTGAAGAAATATGGACAGGAAAATGTCAGAATGTCGGTCACATTTGAGTATGGGGATATGTATCTTATGTGCATATCCCAAAAGAACAAGGTGGGAGTAAGTTGGATGGACATGCAATTAAGGGCCATTTGATTGGAATTGAGGGTCAAGGAACTTACCAAGTACTCATTCCTGAAATGGGTGAAATCATATGATCTCATGATGTCAGATTTGAAGAGGGCCTCAGTCATCAATCTGTAACAGCTAATGGGGAGTACAACATCAATAACAATGAAGATCATCAATTCCTCATTGAAAATAACCCCAAAGACAATCCTACAGTCACAACAATGGATGACCAAGCTGATATCATCAACCTCAAAGATGTAACACCATCAGAAAATGCCCCCAAACCAGAACCACCCAAAACTCCTGTAAATGAAAATGGTCCCACCACTGAACCACCTGCAGCTCCATGAAAATCATGCCCCCACATCATATATCCACCAGCCTCACATAGATCAACACATATTGCTGAGAGGGAAGCAGTTCAAGAAGATGGAACTGGACTGGAGGGCAACTTATCCTCCCTTACCACCTTAAGTG
>JABCKS010000560.1:0-16112 GCA_018851325.1 Termitomyces sp. DKA19 | reverse complement strand
AAGAAAGTTGCCTGCTGAATGCCCTATATTTGTAAAAGTGATGAAAAGTCGAGAAACGAAGACGAGACCACAAATTGGCCATTGACAAACAAGAGAAAGTTGATTTTCTTGCATGAATGGGCGAGGTGCCCCGTGTCGCGATCATCAAGTTCATTCATCACTGCAAAATCCAATGTTTATAAACCCTATTTAACAATAAGTGATGCTCCAAAATAAGTAGAAACAAAGAATGAGTGTTGTGGGGCAGAGAGGGAAGGGGTATAAAACTAAGGATGAATGCTGATTTCGGACGGGAAAGAACCCATAAACAAGGTGGGCATCAGTTAAACATGATGCAGTCTACGCTTGTGGAGACCGATTATGGGGGTAGGGCGGGGGTGCAAATCACGTCCATCAAGTGTGTAGGTCGGGGAAACGTGCTTGATAGTGCTTCCACTTGCATTGACAGAGGCCGACGTGGCGGAGGCGGCGGCAGTCGCGGCCTCGTTGGCGGAGCCGCCGAGGGCAGCGGGCTGCTGATGGCTCGGGGAGTTGTGGGAAAGGTGGTAAGCGACACCGGCGGCGACGCCGATGATGATGAGGATGAGGATGCCTGTTATCCAAACCCAGCGGGCGAGACGATGGGTGCCGTCTTGCGTTTTTCTGAGCCACATACTAGAAAGAGTGAGACGAAAACGAGGCTGATGGGATCAAGGGATATACCTGGTCTTTTGGGAAGGAGATTTGCGGTTCTCTTCCTTGACGACCATGCTGAAGCGGCGCCAGAAGTCGTCGCCCTTCTCGCCACGGCTGGGGAGGAGAGTGTCCTCAGAGTTGCCGCGGACGATGGGCTTGGGCGTGCGGGGGACGGCAGCGTCGGAGAAAGAGACGTTGGGCTTGGGGCGGGCAAAGACGGGAGTGATGGGGGTGATTGGGGGCTGCAGCGGGTGCGGGTCGTTGGAGATCATCGGGGGCGAAGCCGTGGCGGGTGCACGGGGGTCGGCAAAGGGATTGGAATCGGCCGTGGGTTTGGGGGCGACGGGGTCTGGGCGGGCGAGGCTGAGGGCGGCGATGTGCGCGACGTAGCCGGGCTGCGGTGCGACGATGTGCTTGGGCGGCGGAGACGGCCGTCGGGGGGGCTTGGCGATCGCTGCCGCCAACGCAGCGTGCTTCGACGGTGGCTGGGGGGCAGCCGGGCCGTCGTCGTCGTCGTCGGCCATGTTCATGAGCCCGAGCCCCAGCGCATTGACACCAGACTGGCGATTGCCAGCGTGGTCTTCCGCAAGGTAGCTGTTGTATCTGGACAGAGCATCAAAAGAGGAGGACAGGCAGGCAGCAGACAGACGCACACGTCGTAGGCGGAGGACCTGTCGTTGGGGTTTGGCGGCGCGGGCTGGCGCAGACGGGGCTGGGGCGCAGACTCATAGAACGAGTCGGGCTCGTCTGTGGCGTAGGGCGGCCTGCCAGCGAGCGGCATCGTGCTAAACGAATGTGAGAAAAAAAAAGAGCGTCAGTAGCAGGGACAGTGCAGACAGGACGAAACGGAAAACAACATCCGCGCCATATGATATTATTCTGATTGATCTGCATTTCCCAAGTCATGTGCCTCTTCCCTTGCCAACGCGCGTGACATCACAAAATATCCCAGACGCCCCCACAATGGCGAAGCGTCCCCCAGAGTCCGACAGCGAAGCCACAGTGTCTCCCTACGAGCAGTCTCCCAAGCGAGCCAGGACTGCTGAAGCCGACGACGACGACGACGGTTCCGACAGCGTCTCTCCCCAAAACGGCCGCCCTCGAGCAAAGACGCGTTGCAATGATGACGCTGGAGACACCGACAACGAAGAAGAGGAACAGAGGTTTGAAGACGCCCATGCCCAAAAGATCCTTTCCGATCTCGCGTCAAAGCGCAAGATACAGGGGGTAAGCCCTCACTTTTGGTTCTTTCCATGCAACGACTCATTGATCACAGGGAATTGCTGAGCACGGCATCATAGAACGCGTCGAGATGGTCAATTTCATGTGCCACGCGTTTCTCAAATTCGAATTCGGTCCTCAGATCAACTTTATCATCGGTGTGTTTCTTCGTCCATTCAAGTCTGCACCTAACCCTTTCGACAGGTCACAATGGAAGTAAGTGCAGTTCTCGGATATCGCATGTTTCGACATTGAGCCACGCCACAGGTGGCAAGAGTGCTGTCTTGTCCGCCATCACAGTCGCGTTGGGCGGCAAGAGCACTTCTACTGGGCGCGGAAGTGGTCTCAAATCGTTCATCAAAGAGGGATGCGCGTGTGTACCTACATCCTTCCGTACTAGCGTACCTCACCCCCAGCCAATCACAGTGCCTCAGAAGTCACCATCCACTTGAAAAATCAGGGAGACGAAGCATACAAGCCCGAAGAGTATGGCAAATCCATCATCATCACCCGGCGGTTTACCAAAGACGGGAACTCGACGTGGAAGATCAGAGGCACACAGTCCTCTCATGTCATCAGCGCCAAGAAGGAAGAGCTTGCTGCCATATGCGACCATATGAATATCCAGGTCGATAACCCTCTCAACGTACTGACCCAAGGCAAGTTTCTTCGGTCGTCCACTCAAACCACTCACTCTCGTTCTAGATGCTGCCCGGCAGTTTCTCAGTGCTTCTGCTCCTGCAGACAAGTACAAGGTCCTTTTGTCTTTCAACTTTGGCGGAACAAAACAAACTTACATCCCTTTTCCCGCTAGTTCTTCCTCAGAGGTACTCAACTTTCTCAGCTTTCAGACGAGTATACTACCTGCTTGGCGAATATCAAGCAAACACACAAAGTTCTCGAGCAGAAAAAGGAGGCTCTCCCAGATCTGCGTACCGCGTTTAAAGAAGCCACCGTACGCTTCCAAGAGGCAGCCAAGGCGAGACAGCAGAAGCAAAAGGCCGACGAACTCAAGAAGGAGCTCGCCTGGGCGCATGTCCGCAGCAAGGAGGACGAAATGGAAAGTAAATTCAAGGAGGTAGCAAAGCAAGAGGCAAGACTTCCCAAGATCCAGAAGAACATTGAGGACGCAGAAGTCCGTGCTTTCTTTCTATACCACCTCTTTTTTGACACGTATTCTAGCGAGACTTTGCAGCCGCAACGCAAGAGGTGGCTCAATACGAAACTGAGGTGGCGACCGTAGGCGAAATGGACGAACTGACCAAAGAAAGGGATAGACTTCAGGGCCTCATCCGGTCCAACAAAGACGACATCCGCAAACTGGCGGTATGAGCAATCGATCCCTCCGTGTTCTCGTACTCACTCTTGTTCCGCAAGACTGATTTAGAAAAGATGGACGGCAGCATCACGATCATCACCGACCAGATCAAGGACTTTGACCAAAAAATCGCAGAAGAGACGGAGCGCATGGCGGCGAATACGCAGGCAAAGCACGAAGAAACACAGCGCCAGCTCGAGGAAGCGCGGGCGCGCGTCACCGAGGCTCAAGAGGCGCTCGACAGGCTCACGCGCGATATCGAAGAGCAGAATGCAAAGACTCATGCCCTCAAGGCCGAGGGGTCCGTACTCGAAAACACAGTCGCCGCCATTCGAACGGAAATACAGAACTGCGAGGGGATGATCCAACGCGCGAAGGATGCGGAGAAGAACAGCCTCATACCGTATGGGAACAACATCAAAGGAGTCCTCGACGCAATCAAGAACGAGAAGTGGGTGGGGGATCGACCTGTTGGGCCGCTCGGGCTGTTCGTCAAAGCCAAGGATGCTGCAAAGTGGGGAGAGCTGTTGCGCTCACAGCTCTCCCAGTATTTGACCGCATTCGCTGTCACAAATAACGCGGACAGAGTCAAGTTGAACACGCTCCTGACTAAATCCAACAAGTACGTTCTTCATTCCGGCTTCTCTCGTCGTCACGATTTTGATGAACTCTTTCAGCCATAATACTTTGATCATCATAAA
This sequence comes from Termitomyces sp. DKA19, assembly GCA_018851325.1. Taxonomy (NCBI): domain Eukaryota; kingdom Fungi; phylum Basidiomycota; class Agaricomycetes; order Agaricales; family Lyophyllaceae; genus Termitomyces; species Termitomyces sp. DKA19. The sequence continues at coordinate 12,197 of JABCKS010000560.1, read as the reverse complement.
CTCGAAGGATATGTTCGATTTCTCTCGTGGAGAGCCTCCCGAGGGATATCTTACCGTCCTTCGTGCACTCGAGGTTCCCTCTTAGCTTAGTTGATCTCGAAGACAACTGACGCTTCTTGTACTAGATTTCAGATCCTTATGTCCTTCGCATCATGATCAATGTGGCCAAGATCGAGCGCATTCACCTGGCCTACTCGCGCGCCGAGGCCCAGTCGACCTTGGAGGGACTCCATGGGGGTGGTGTTGCTTGGACCAGTGAGAAGTTTATGAACGTCAGGGTTTTCCCGTAAGGTCATATATAATACACTCATGCTTCGTCGCTAATTTCAGATAATAATACAGTGAAGGAGGAGCTTCCATCACGCCTCTTCCCAGGAACACAGGCAGAAACGACGCCACGAGCCTACTTTTGACCGGAAGGGACGCGGCGTCCGAAATTGCGTAGGTGCTCGCCGGGTTCTTACGTTACCAAGTCCTGATGACGTTCTCAAAGGCACTACTATCAGCAGATCAAAGCAGAGGAAGCGAAGCATCGAGCTGCTGCCCAAAATGTCCAGCGGAAAAGGGCCGAGTGGAATGATGAGCGCCAGAAGCTCGACACGCTGAGAGTACGTGTTGTGCGTGCATGCGTGCGTACAGAGACTAAATTCGGCGCAGTCCCAACGTGTCAAGGTCGACGACAGATTCAGGCGAGCCAAGACGCACCTGGCCAATCTGCAGCAGACGGCAAATGATGACATGCCGAGTAACATTACGAGTCTGCAAGCAGCCAAAGAGGTGTGTCCTTGCTTCATGTCCAGGTGATTTACACTAACGACTGACCGGTAGGAAGCCGAAGCGGAAAAGACGAGCACCATGGAGCAGGCCGCTCATGTCTTGAGGCGAAAGAAAGAGTACGATGATGCGAACAAGGCGTTGGTTCCAGATTTGCAAGAAATAAAGGAAAGAATCAAGGAGTTCAACCAACGTAAGGGAGATCTTATCGTGAGCAAACAAACTCTTTTCCTTCTTGAGGGTACAACATGTATGTTGCAGGCAAAAGCCCAAGACGCGGCGGAGAAAAGATTAAAGGCTCAACACGTGAAAGGCTCCTACACCACTAAACTGGATGCTGAGAAGGCAGTCATTGCCAGACTTCAAGCACACGCAGACGTCCTACAGGAGGAATTCACGGTTCGTAAAATCCGCTTCTGTGTGATCACTGTGTCGATCTGTTCCTCGGGCATAGAACTGGACGGCCAAAGCCCTTGAGTATTGCGAACGATTCCCCAACCCGCGTAAAGTAGAGGAGGTCGACCGCAACCTCAAGTCTGTCCAGGACGCTCTGGCGGAGCGCGAACGAAGGTTCTTGGGAAGTTTGCAGTCCTCCAGAAGCTATTTTGACAACCTTTCCGATCTAGACACGGGGCAACGGTAGAGGAAATGACGATCGAGGTCAACAAGGCCAAGGCGAAGCTCGATGCGGCGGAGCGAGACTTGAGGCAGATGACAACTCTCAACAAGGTTCTTGATCTACGTTCCAATGAAGACCACGTCTGACCGAGTCTTTCTCTCATCGCAGGCTCTCAAGGCGTCTCTCACGGTTCGCCTGCAGAGATGGCAGGACTTCCGCCGCCACATCGCTCTTCGTTGCAAGCTGGTGTTTGCATACCATCTCTCACACCGTGGATACTACGGAAAGGTCTTGTTCAATCATGACAAGGGGAGCCTAGTCCTCAAAGTCGTCACGGATGATCAAGCAGCCGCTCAGGCGTCGCAAGCGAAGCGAGAAAAAGACCCGCGGTCGCTGAGCGGGGGCGAAAAGTCGTTTTCCACGATTTGCCTTTTGCTGTCTTTGTGGGAGTCCATTGGCTGTCCTCTACGATGTCTCGGCAAGTAGACTATCTTTCGTCTCAAAAAAGCTTGTTATCTAACGCCCCTGGATAGATGAATTTGACGTCTTCATGGATGCCGTCAACCGGCGTATTTCGATGAAGATGATGGTTCGTCGCAGTCGCCATTATTGCTCGTCTTGCGCTCTCTCATGTAGTCCTCCAGATTGACACAGCCAACTCGTCGGACAAGAAACAGTATATTCTTATTACCCCACAGGATATGGGCAATGTGCAGATTGGTCCGACCGTGAAGGTTAACCGCATGACGGACCCGGAGAGGAGAAATCAAACGTAATTGGAATTTCGAGTTGCAAGGGGTGTATGGTATGATTATGAGTAACATAATGTGTTTGTACAGTTTACGTCCGTTCATTGTATGGAGCCTGTAAAATATCGGCTTTTGTTCCCGACTTGCTCCGTCGTAGGAAAACGATTTGACGGTTAGGGAAGCTTCTGTTCGGATAGAAAAAGCCTTGTGTTTCCTTTTCCTTCCTATTACTTTTTCACTTTATTTGATAATAAGTTAGTTTACTAATGAACTTGATTATAATCGTTCAAGTCCATCATTAGAAGAGTGGCTCTGTAGTTCATGGCGGAATGATCCAACTCTCAGCAAAGGCATTTCAAAAACGTGCAACGGATCAGAGTTATCTACCTCCTTTCCAGACGGCAAGTCCAAGGAAAGCAGATGGACATGCATGCGTTCGTGAAGAATACACCTTCTGCTCTCGATCTCCAGAAACGACTCCTCTCGGGCAGTCGACCGTCGTCAGCACTCCTCAGAGTCATCATCAATCTTCTGCAAAAGGGTGAATATCGAGTCTGGTCGTAGAAGATTTCAACTTACCAGCATGGCCTCCACATTTCCCGTTGCGCGGTCCATCTCCCACATATCTTCGCTCGATAGATCACCCCGAGAGTCAACCCTTCTTCTAGACTCCGAAAGGACTTTGGCCAATAGAGGTGTAGCCGTTCTGGTGACATAACGATGTGCGACGAGGGCCAACAAACCCGGATGCGCTCTTTTGCCATCGATCAAAATCTGATGCAACTCCTCAAGTATCTCTCGCATAATCGTATGCACTTCTTCCCGTGCCTCTCCCGTCAGGTTGTTTGCCAGACCCTGTACCGTGAGAAAGGCCTCTTCGGCCTCTGGAGAAATGCAAAATAGTTCGAAGTAGTGATCAACTACGTCTTGGAACTCGGCTACATCCAACGAGGGAAAAATCTCGGTGTCCACGCGTTGGATGAGCAGAAGCCGGGCAAGGAGATCATATTCTCCGACAAGGGCATCGTACTTTTCCAATTGGTCCTTGACTTCCATGACCATCGATCCGAACAACAAGGCAGCGATAGAGCCTGTATGTTTAAGCCCAATCTTTGAGCAAGTACGAATGTTTTTCGAGAGGTACAACAAACCTATCACGAGGCCTTTGACCTTGAACCGTGGAGTCCCATCTTTTCTATACCAGACTGTTGCTGGCCATGATCGCAGAGGATGATGGTGGAACGTCCTTGTACACGAAGCGCTCCGTCGGGAAAGTGAGATGGAACGAGAGGCAAAGCGACGGGCGAACATGAGAAAGGCTGGAAGGTGACACGTGACTCTCGCTCTCCATGGCCAGCTTAATCGCAATCCTCGACCTCAAAGGCAAGCCGCTCATCCAACGTTCCTATCGCGACGACGTCCCTCCGTCCTACGTAGAGCGCTTTCTTCCCCTCGTTCTCGACATCGAAGAAGATGGCCAGCAGGTTACGCCGTGTTTCTCGAGTCAGGGCGTCAATTACATGCATATCCGTCACTCTAATCTTTACCGTATGCATGTTGTCTTTATCCCATGCTCTCATACTTAATACACGCTAGTACTCGCTCTCTCAAAGCGTAATTCAAATGCAGCAGAGATCATTATATTCCTGCACAGATTGACCCAAGTCCTCATCGAATACTTTAAAGAACTCGAAGAGGAAAGTATCCGCGACAACTTTGTCATAATTTACGAGCTAATGGACGAGATGATGGACTTTGGCTACCCTCAAACCACCGAAAGCAAAATTCTACAAGAGTACGCCTTTGCCATAACATCCCTGATCTCGCGGTATCAATATCCTTCTAGATATATTACTCAGGAATCATACAAACTCGAAGTACAGGTGCGCCCGCCGATGGCAGTGACAAATGCAGTGTCGTGGAGGACGGAAGGTATCAGATACAGGAAGAATGAAGTATTCCTCGACGTCATTGAGAGTGTCAATATGCTAGTGCGTGATCCTCTCCTATCTATAGCTATCCTTCTCAAGATGATTAGGTGAATGCCAATGGAAACGTCGTACGGTCTGAGATACTCGGTGCAATCAAGATGAAGTGCTACCTGTCAGGTATGCCAGAGCTTCGGCTAGGGCTGAACGACAAGGTTATGTTCGAAAGCACCGGACGAAGTGAGTGTTCATTGATTCATCTTGCTTCACCTTGCACTGACCGCATATGTAGCCGCACGAGGCAAGGCCATCGAAATGGAGGACGTCAAATTCCATCAATGTGTTCGGCTCTCACGATTTGAAAACGACCGCACCATCTCTTTCATTCCACCGGACGGCGAGTTCGAGCTCATGTCATATCGTCTTTCCACGCCTGTGAAACCTCTTGTATGGGTTGAGGCAGCGGTCGAAAGCCACAAGGGCAGCCGCGTAGAGTATGTCGTCAAGGTTAAGGCGCAGTTCAAACGAAGGAGTACTGCGAACAACGTAGAAATATATGTGCCTGTACCTGACGACGCAGACAGCCCGAAGTTCAGAGTGTGTATATCTCCTCCATGCGCGCGATCTGGTTCTTGACTAAAATGATATGCAGGCATCGACAGGCGCGGTTCAATATGCTCCCGATAAGTCAGCCTTTGTGTGGAAAATCAAACAGCTCGGTGGGAGCCGTGAGTTCCTGATGCGTGCACACTTTGGATTGCCCAGCGTGAAAAACGGTGTGTTCCAGCTGAGCTCATTTCTTTCTACTATATTTCAGCTCTGAGTAGAGAACGACCTTGAGAAGCGTGCCCCCATTACTGTCAAATTTGAGATACCGTACTTTACAGTGTCAGGCATTCAGGTGCGGTATTTGAAGATAGTCGAGAAAAGTGGTTATCAGGCGCTACCTTGGGTGCGCTATATAACCCAGAATGGCGATGATTACAGGTACATCCTCCTTGAATCTCAAGGCGTCGTTGACGCTCATGTCTGTGTCATAGCTTGCGGACGGCGTTAGAGAAAGGTAGCGCTCCGATTGTTCCGATGTGATTTCGTTGTATGAATAGATCGATTCGCCGTTCTTCATGTCTGTATTGCTTCTTTCTCACAATTATCATACCCTTTTCTAAGGTGTTTTACAATTTAATATAGTCACAAAAATGAGAATGTTTTTCGCCCTGACAATGGGGGCGTTGAGGTCACCATAAGACTTGAATAACCTACACTTCCTTATCAAAATCCCTGTTCACGATACATTTCGGTTTCCATGACGATTCCTACCTCTGCAGATCTGAGTGCTGAGCAGCCGCAACACGAGCCATATGGTCGTGAATTTTAGACGCGTTTCTCACGTGACGGTCTAATTTTTTGACCATTTGCACCATCTCCTGCGCGAGACGTTGTGGATGATGGCCTCGGTATCGAGCACTATGTCTCTGCCCGTGGTGCTCACCACCAAAACGCCATACCCTCTTCCGTCCCAAAAGTTCATGATTCCAGCGACATGGCGACGATACCAGCTTTCCCAACTTGTTAATAAGGCTCTGTCGCTCGTCAAACCTGTGCCATTCGACTTTTTAGTCAGAGGAGAGATTCTCAGGACTTCCTTGGGTGAATGGTGTGCCGAGAACGGTGTCGGAGAGGTGAGTACAGATACTGTCCCGCTCGAGATGCCGTCAACTCAAGCGATGTTAGGAAGAAACCCTCGAAATAGAATATATCGAGTCCGTCCTCCCACCAGAAAAGGTCTCTGATTTTCCGCATGAGAATTGGGTCTCTTCTGCTTCATGCAAGGTTCCAGGGTACGCTAATCGAATATCTAATCATCGTTCCACAGCTCACGCTTCGACCAGGCAGTTCTTTACAGCCTCGTATGATGGCTCTATACGCTCTTTCGACTACTCTAAAAACGCGACATCGAGCACGCTCGCACACAGTGCGCCTATATCCTCCATCTGTGTCGTATCTTCCTCAGACGACACTCATATCGTTGCAAGCGCCTCGCATGATCTTACTGCCCAGATTAACCGAATCACCCTTTCGACTCCTGGTTCCTCTAGCTCCTCAAAATCCACACCCTTAGCAACATTGCACCTACATACTGCCCCCCTCTCCTCCATCGCATCCAACACCGCCGGCACACATCTCCTCACAGCGTCCTGGGACGGGCTGATCGGCTTCTGGGACACAACCGTGCCGGCTAAAGATGAGGTCCCTGAAGACGGGGTAGGTGAGCGTGGAGGAAGAAAGAAGCGGAGGCGCATGGAGGAGGGTACAAGACCGCCGAGGAAAGCACCGATTGAGGTCCTTAAATCCCATGTTGGACGCGTTTCCGGGATTGTGTTTGCACCAGGCCACGAGGAAAAGGCATACAGCTGTGGTTTCGACTCAACGGTGAGAGTATGGGATATGGAGAGTGGCGTGTCGGTACATACCGTTGTAAGTTTTCGTCGTCTCCCATTCACGTCGAATCGGTCGAATAAATTCCGACTTCCCAGGCGGCATCAAATAAAGCCTTCCTTTCCATTTCTCCCTTGGCAATGACACCTGAGAATGTCCTCGCGACTTCTACGGACCGCACGATGATGCTTTATGATCTGCGGCTGCCTTCTCCCTCCGACACCAATGCACCAGTCTCCTTTTTACACCCCGCAACTCCGTCTTGCGTCGTCGCGTCCAAGTCGGGCTCACAGCAGGTTGTGAGCGGGGCATACGATGGCGTCGTGAGGTTGTGGGATCTCCGGAGTACGAAGGCTGCAGTGGCGAGCTTCAGCCCATGGGAGAAAGGGGTCAAGGTGCTTTGTGCCGAGTGGGGGCGTGGTGTCGTTGCAGTGGGCGGGGAAGGTGGGTTCTCCGTGTGGAAAGTTAGTGAGAATGCATTGAGCTAAGGAATAATCGTTACCATCTTATGTATGCCCACCGCACTGTGACTCGCACGTCGTCAATGTTTGAACCTAAGTCAAGTTGCTACGAAGTAGGTGCCACCTGCGAAAGTGTCTGAGTATCCATCCGAATACTGTAGGGGGCTCGACAGCTGATGACGGATTCCACAAGAGGATCCAGATAGTCTCAATACATGCTGTAGGGTTTAAGCATTAATGGGGTAGTGGTAACCTGGGTCGTTGCCATACCGGGTGAATGCTCGACCCGCCGGGGGTTCGATTCCCCCTTAATGCATTGCATTTCCTGCGATTATGTCTCTTTTTATCTGCATTTATCTGCATATATATCTCATCAAATAACCTAAGGTACACAAGGGTGACTAGTATGTTAGAAATCGATTGCCAATTTCATACTATCTTCAGCAGCTCCGAAGGATCGATTTATCAACATCAAAAAACCACTGAATTTGATTTGATCTTACGACGCCTCTGTAGCCGTAGCGAGACAACAAACGACAGGAATGGTTTCCAGTACTGGTTATGAAACATCAAGTACGTTTTGAAGAAGGGGCTTTCTCACATATTTCCCTGTGCAGTGTCTCAGGACCAATTCACATTACCAACGATGAAATATCTGCGAGTGGCCCCTAGTAATGTTAGTGCAAATGCAATACCCAGATTCTGTGTAGAACTCGGGCATGTTTTATCTCCGCGCAACACGACAGCCATATTGCTGAGATGAAGTTGCGCACTGGTGCTGGGACACGAATGTCCAACAGCATGCAATAACACATGACAATTGAGCAATGAGATTGACCGTATCATCATCCATTAGATTTGCAATCTTCTCCGCAAGTCTGAGGAGAAAGCAACGGTATGGGATTAAATGGATGTATTGTGTTCTACTGCATATCACCTATAAGGCACAATCAATGCAACGATACCATTTATGACGAGTATTACCCACCATCTAATAAATCATCGAGGACATGTCCGCGCGAAGACGGTTGTAATCGAGCAGACCCTCAATGTTACCAGTTGCGGCCAACGCGAACTAATGAAATAACGATGAAAGAAGACAATGACAATGAAGAAAGAGCTATTGACGCACATCCTTATCCCACAAGTACTTTTGCGCAACGCGCTTGATTTCATCAACAGTCACAGCATCGACAGCGCTCTCAATCTGTTGGGGAGTAAGGCGTTTTCCGCTAGTCACAAGTTGCCTGCCAATATCTTCTGCAACAACTGTGGTCCCATCAAGACCAAGAAGGAGTGCAGCCTTGAGCTGACTCTTAGCCCGCTCAACCTCAACCTCTGTTGGCGCTATACTCATACGCGTCCACTCGCGAAGTGTAAAGTGCATGAGGTCATCAAGGTTACGAGTGTTCTCAGAGACAAGGTAGATACCCCAAAGGCCTGTATCAGAGTACGAAGTCGAGAAGGACATGAACGAGTTGGCAAGGTTATTAGAGGAAATGATATGAGAAAGACGGGAGGAGAGAAGGGAAGAGGCACCGAGAGCACGATCCCAGTTACCAAAGATACTCTGCATGACCATCATGGGGAAGTAGTCAGGCGAACTCCAGCCGACACCCTCAACGGCAATAGCAACGTTGGCGGTGGGGATCTCATCGTTGCGGATGCGGACCTCCGAGCCAACAAAAGTGGTCTTGGGATGAGAGAGACGCCCAAGAGGAATTGGCTTGGGAGACACGGGAAGTGTAGCAAAGTGCCTCTCAGCGAGTTTGACCAGCTCCTCGTGTTCAACACCTCCAGTACCGACAAGGACCATACGATCGGCAGTGTAGTTAGTTTTAATGTACGAGGCAAGATCATCACGCTTGATAGACAAGATATTGGCTGTCGGACCAAGAATGGTGCGACCGAGAGGTTGACCTATATGCAAGGAATGTTTAGAGAGCTCGCGATGCGTGGCAACACCACATCATGAGTCTAGCGTACCTTGGAAAGCAACGGCGTGAAGATGGTCGAACACAACCTCCTCAAGCTGCTTGTCAACCTCCTCCTGTTCCCTCAAGATCACATCTCGTTCGCGTTCTATGGCAGCATTGTCGAGTTTTGAGTTCTGAAGGATGTCGGATATGATGTCGACGGCAACAGGGACGTCTTTGCGGAAGCTCTTGGCGTAGTACACAGTCTGTTCGCGGGAGGTATAGGCATTGAGGTGAGCACCAATGTTCTCAACCTCAAGCTCAAGAGAATGTTGTGAACGACGGTTGGTTCCCTTGAAGGCCATATGCTCCAAGAAGTGGGCAGTTCCATTAGTTTTGTCGGTCTCCGCCCGCGAACCGGCATCGATCCAGACCCCGACTGTCGCGGTTTGAGCATGAGGTTGGGTCTCCGTGGCTACAGTGAGGCCATTGGAGAGCGTCGAGACCTGAGTCAAAGGTCCGGAAAGGTTGTGCGCTGTCGCGTATGTTCGGAGTGGACGCTATAGACGTGTCAGACGGCTAGCAGCAGCTTTTAGAATCCTACTCGCCTGACTGCGAGCGGCAGACCTGAGAACACGGCTGAGGACGGCTCTAGACACCATCGTCGTCGTCGTCGTCCACGATGAGGTTAAGTTTTTTATGTACAACTCCGTCGGGATTTCACGGCGCACTCGTTCCTCGGACTTCTCCGATGCCAGTGATCCGGTCATGTGACCCTGCCGCGGAGAAAAAAGCCTCGTTGCTAGTGGTTTTGTGACGTTGACTGGTATCTATTTCTATCAGAATGAGCTCCCATTTCATGTAAGTATTCAAAGGATCTCCGTACACCACTTTTCTACCCTATGAGCCACTTACATTCATGAATGAACTGTAAGGAATAGCACATTGACTCACTCTTCTTGTGCACCATAACGAACATTCTTGAGGTTCTTGTGGACTGATGTAGCCCAGGACTGAGCACAGCCTCGCTTACGCCCGTCGAAATCATTCTTCCAGCGGTTTACAAGTTCTTATCGTCAGCAAGAGGTACACCGTAGTTCCAACCTGCGTCGTCAAGCTCGCCGGGGGAAGTTTGTCGAAGCTAGCTTCTGTCTCAAGAATGAGAGCTGGTCATCAGAAACACCCATAATTTCTCCTGAGGTCGCGCGATAGGATGCTAGGAAACCAGGTTCCATTGAAATAGGATGGCAAGAGCACCCCGCGTAATTACAGTACGGATGCACCTACCACCAATCTTATTGATTACTCGCGTTCCGATATCCTATCGAACCATCAATGGGCTGCGCAATTTCTCTACGGTAATAACCCATAATAACTGTAAGAGAACCTAGCGACATAACTTACTCGATTGAGTCAGAAGGCAAAACTTTAGACCGGAAGTTAACCACTCACTAACAGAACATCCGGAGATCTCGTTTTTCTAATGTATGCTGCTTCACTTGCGTTCAACTTATTGCCATCTTCTTCCTCCCCGATGCGGAGCTTCCTGGCTTTTGGCTGTGTCGCGTTGTACTGCTGACTATGAGATGGGATGTCACTCCGACACGAGATGCTGTGTCAATTATACCTTTTCTATCAAGTGCCAAGGTAACTCTTGCCTTCAGAGAATTCCAGACAGTGTGCCTGTCTTTGTTTCGTTGATCTTGTAAAGGCTGTAGAAGTTCCTAACGTAAACGCAGAGGATTGCTGCCGAGCCTTGTTTTCGACCTTGCAACCGGCACATAGACAAACAACTCTTCGCCTTCATGCATGAAGATGACTGCCGAGCTTCATCGAACAAAGAACAGAGGTTTGAATGATAGTATCCAACCATATACATTGATTTCATTGTGATAGCGATGCCACCTTCACTGAGGTGTAAACTCTCAAGACGTAAGATCACATTTCCCCGGCCGCAATGCACAAAAATGTGGCTGCAGAGCAATCGCGCGGACGCCCCGCTGAACCATGCGATACCGAATATCATGTAACCGCGGGAGTGCAGAACCAACGTCGCGCGCAGTTCCGTCTGGAAGTGTAGCACCAGTCCAGAAAGTCTAACGTTCTTTGTCAGTCAAAGTCTGTTTCTGCTTAACAATCCCTATCACCTCGGCTGAGCTAGCAGCTCTGGGCCAGACAATGGAGTCCAAGTTCTCGGGCGATGATTGTTCCGTCCATAAGAGCTGTTGTCCTATGGGAACAGACCGTGTGAGTATGGTATTTCTACAGATAGTACAATCAGTCTACCGACCTCCAAGAACAAGCGCCTTTTGTGCATCGGTGAGATTGGCGAAAGGGTCGAATATGTAGGACTAGAACTCCATATCAGCAATTATCCCCAAAGACACCGTCGTTGATATCAACCTTCTGCCATGATTTGAACGGGTCACACCAACTATTTCTATGTAACGTGCTGTAAATGTCGAAGATTGATACTCTGGAAGCAAGTGAGACTCACGCCGTGGGATCTTCACCGATCCATTCCCCCGCGCCGCAATCCTCGAAGAATTTCAGCATCTAGATCATGTTTCACTACAACACTCTCACAAGATAAAAGTAATCCGAAGGCGCATGTACAATATGGTAATTTTTTGCCGCTACGGAAGCAGCATGCTGTGAAGAAATCCAAACCCTGTGAACAGAGCCTGAAGTCGACAATACAGTCAAGAACCCAAAAACACATACATAACCACAGCTGTCTCTGGGAGTGTGACATTATGTTCTAACACCATCTCTTCCCAAATAACCGGAGTCTTGCCTAAGTTGGTCAGGGATTGATGTGTGGATTGAACAAACAAGCTCAGGGCTTGTTCTAGCGTGCGGCCGCTGCTAGAAAGATCCTCTTGGGTCTGAGCATCTTGCGCGTAACAATTCGTATTCAACTCATCACCACCGGTACTAAAGAGAGTCGAAGGTAACACTTTGGCAATTGATGATATAAGTTCGGCTGTAAAATTTGTGGTGGCAGTCGAAGCCAGACGTAGTTGTCCCGCAGGTGGTTCATTTGCAAACTGTGACCACGGTGATGCTTGGTTACAAGCAATGTGTTCGGGATGAGAATCTGCGATAGCCGCTGTGTGCCCAGGTGTGTCGATCTCCTGTTGAGTAAAAAAAATCGAGTGAGAAGACAAGGATTTTCTCATCTGCGTTAATTCAGTTACCACTAATACGTCGATCCCTCGCTACGATAGAAACTTTCAGCAAGAAAACGAATGAGCAATAAATGTACGAACAGAACCAGCATATGATACTATATCTTGGACATCGGCAGC
>JABCKS010000559.1:0-16133 GCA_018851325.1 Termitomyces sp. DKA19 | reverse complement strand
GGTCATTCTACAGAAGTTCCAGCAGGGAGATTTGAAAGACTATGGTCAGTCTTTCATAGAGGATCAGGGTGTCAGATTCCAGGAAAACATTCCCATTAACACTCAAAATGTGAGTGGAGTTCAATCAGAACTCTCTCCAACCATGAAGCAGGAGGAAGGTGAGATTCACTTTGGAGCTTCTGAGATTTGAAGGGGATCTCTCCAACCTGCACCAGCTGCAGTGAATCTACCAACACACTTGGGAAGCACAGTGGTGGATTCAAAAATGGCCAATGTTGGCCATACTAGACAGTCATACCCCCAAGAGGGTATGGAGTTGTGGCAGCTGAGGAGGTTTGAGATGCCTCCTCAGTATCATGGGCAGTTTGCCACTCCTGGAGTGGAAGAAGCACACAAGTTTCATAGGCAGACAATGTACAATCATCTGCAGGCAACTATTGAACAGCTAAAAGCTGTTCAAGTAGTGATGCTGGAAGGAGTAAAAAGTAAACAATCTGAATCTCTGAAGGTCGTTACTCCTTATACAGGATCCTCCAAGTTCAGTGAACTTAAAGACTGGCTCATGAGTGTATGCATAAATTATGCAATAGCTCAGCTAGGGGGAGAGGAATGAGAACATGGAAAAGTTCTTGCTCTTATGGACTATTTGAGTGCTGAAGCACTCAAATAGTATCTGCACCATGTTATACATATAAATTGGGTGCAAGCACACTGGACATTTGAGTACATGGTCCTTGGTCTGTATGATCACTTTGTCCAACCATCTACAATGCAGGATGCTCATGATGCATTTTGCAGAGTTAGGTATATGGTTGAAGAGGGTGTGCAGGGCTTTTATAATGCCCTGCTGGATCAAGCTCAGAATATGGCTGTGTTTCCCAATGAATTCACGATCCAAGAGTGATTCTTGGAGGGTATTCCCTCTGATATCCTTGTTGCTCTTATATGTGATGGGGGACTAGCCCTGGAAATGAATACCATAGAGGAATTTGTTTCCAAGGCTAGAGCCTATGAGAGCAGTCAGAAGACTGCTGTGCACTATTTTGAGTGCAGCAAGAACTGTACAGGACATACTGTCACAGTACCCCACAAGCATAGTGAGGATCAGCCACCAAGGCAAGAGGTTCTTCGAGGACCTCATGCACTGGTAAGACCTAGGGTGACTCAGTCATCACCCTGAGGCCCAGGGCATAGTGCCCCAGAGCAAGGAGCACTGTTGAAACCTTGACAGGTGGTGGGTGAACCAGGGCCAAAGGGGGCAACCAATGCTGTTAGTCAACTCCCTCAGGATATGACAATTCTGACCACTTGCTACAACTGTGGCAAGAAGGGCCACTTCACTCAGAACTGTTGGAAGCCATGTAAAGCAGCTCCACAAGGACATGTACATGTGGTGCACACAGTGGTGCTGTCCAAAATACCTGAGAAAGAACCAGATTCAGATGGTGCTCAGGACCAGGGATCTGGTGATGAGGCTGATGCATCTGAACTAAAGTTTCTGCCTCAGGATAAATACATTGAATTGGAAACATATGATAATGAGTACTATACTCATGACAGTGATAGTGAGGGAATCTATGCTCTCACTGATTATGGACCTGGGGATGATCCACAGGAAGATTGTCCTAACCAAGTGTGAATGTACAAGGTGAAATTATTGGCAGACAAGTCTGTCATAGATTGACCAGTGGTCTTGGTTGCAAATAAGGAGTGTCTGGTAACCTGAGTAGAGGTTAACAGTCACCAGGTGTGGATGCTTTGGGATTTGGGGAGCACTACATCAGGGCTTATCCCATCTTTTGCACATGTCACTGGGGTTTGAGTGGCTGCATTGGCTACTCCAATCACTCTACAGCTAAGAACAATTGGCAGTTGTTCCATTGTAAACTATAGTACACAAGTGACCATAAAAGTGCTGATGGAGTACAGCAATGTCTATATGGACATTGCAAACTTTGATCAGTACAATATGATTATTGGCACCCCTTTTATGAGGGAACATAAAGTCCAATTGGACTTTAACAATGATCAAATAATCATTGATGGAGTGGTAACACCAGTGTAAAGGCTGGGGTTAGACAAGGCTGATGGATGCCTGCAGCATTTCCAGACTATGGAAAAGCATTGTGATGACAAGAGTCCATGATGTATGGCTGGCAGTGGGCCTTCCCTGAGTGGGGAATGTGTGGAGTCAATGGAGGCACAGGCTAGAAGCACTGTACCACTATGGACTGGTGTGCCCCTGGAAGTGAGTGAGGAGAGTGATACTTCTCACAAAAGGGGGAAGGAGGGCAGAGCTGGAGAAGCTCAGAGAGCTTTGAAGCAACCAGCATTGGCCAATGCCTGACCTTGACTGGTTAAGATTGAAACTAGTAGAAAGATTTGAGATACACCAGTGCCCAAGTCTGCAAGGGAGTAAGACTTTGACCTATGGATTGCCACAGGAGTGGAATCAGGTCATGATAGACCTGAGTGTACAGGAAGTCCCCAAAAGGGTGAGGACTTGCAGAGAGGTATTCTGGCATGTTATCCTGGAAGAGATTTCAGAACTGCAAGAATTTTGCTGGGCTCCTATGCTGGAAGAAGAGTCAAAGAATTGACTCAATATACTAGACAAGTGTGAAATTTGTCTGGTGGCCCTACAAGAGAAGTACAAATGTAGTAACACTATTCATATGGGAACCAAGGATCAACAGATTCCTTGGAATCATGGAGAGAAGGACTGAGCTGTGGAGCCTAGGTTGACATGAGATGATATTCCACATCTAAAGCAGCAGTGGTATGAACGGTACCATAATATTGTAAATGGTACCAAGGAGGAGCTTCCTTTGTGGAGAGAGGTTAATCATAAGATTAACCTCATTGACAAGTCAAAAAGGTACTTGTACTTTATGCCATGGTGTCCACAATCCCTCCAGGACCAGCTCAGAGTGAAAATTGATTGCTATGTACAGGCAAAATGGTGGGAGCCATGTGCAGCCAATCAGGCTGCACTCCTTCTCTGTATTCCAAAGAAGAATGGAACATTGTAAATAGCTTTAGATGCTTGCCAGCATAATGACAATATGGTTAAGGACATGACACCCTTACCTGATTAGGAGGTTATATGTAAAGATGTAGCTTGTGCAAGAGTGAGGTCAAAAATTGACCTCATTGATGCATATGAGCAGGTACAGATACATCTATCAGACATACCCAAAACTGCATTTATGACTATTATAGAAATGTATTATAGCTATATTATGCAGATTGGAGACTATAATGCTCCAACTACATTCCAGCACCTAATGACATCCATCTTCCAGAATGTTATAGGAAAATAGATGCATGTTTATCTAGATGATATATTCATCTACTCTGACTCCATTGAGGATCACAAGCACCATCTTGGCATAGTATTCAAATGACTATGCCAAAACCAGCTCTACTTCAAATGGAAGAAGTGTGAACTCTATGCTGAGCACATAGAGTGCTTAGAGCACATTATAGATGATTGGGGTATTCACTCTGATGAGTCTAAATTGACTAGGATCCAGGAATGGCACATTCCTAGAAACTACAATGATATCTAACACTTCATGGGGTTAGTAAACTATATTAGCAACTTCTTGCCTGATATATCTGCATATACTGGGCCCTTCATAGTGATGATGCAGAATAGGTTGCCCTTTTATTGGCAATCCTTGCACCAGAGGTGTTTCAACATGATTAAGCATATCTGCAGTGAAATGCCAATCATTCAGCCCATTGATCCTTATAAAGAGGATCCTATATGGCTGGTGTGTAATGCCTCAAAGATGGGTGTTGGAGCCATGTATGGTCAAGGACCAACTTGGCAGACCTATAGGCCTGCTGGGTTCATGTCCAAAAAGTTCACTAATGCACAGCAAAATTATGCCATGCATGAACTTGAGACTTTAGCAATCCTAGAAGCTCTCCTCAAATGGGAGGATAAGCTCCTAGGATATAAAATCCATGTGATTATGGATCACAAGGCACTTGAGTTTTTCAAAACTCAACAGAATCTATCAGTATGCCAATGGTGCTGGATGGATTACTTGTCCAAATTCAACTTTGACATTACATATGTCAAAGGAGAATTGAATAAAGTTGCAGACTGCTTATCTTGCTACTATGAGAGTGATATGTCTAAAGACATACACCATATATACAAGTTTGTCTATGCTGATGCAAGGATAGACCCCAAGGGAGACAACTTGCCCCCTCAACAGGTATCTGAACTGCAGCAGCATTTGGACCAGTTATAGGCATGTGTGGATCTTAAGATGATCCACCCAGGACCCCTGCAGGATTGGCATGAGCCTTGAGATAAGGAGGCTTAAGTACTGGATGTGGGCAGGGAGGATAATATTAGCCCTTCTACTCAAGACCAGGCAGCTGATATTCCACTGGGTGAGGCTTTATAAGCCTCCTCCACAGCTTATATGCTCCATGACTATACCAACATGTCATTACATTGCAGGGTCAGTGAAGGGTACCATAAAGATACCCTTTTTATAAAGATCTTAGAACACTCAAAGGACTACAAGGCCTTTTGGATGTTAGGCAACTTGATCTGGATAAAGAATCTGGTTGGTACTGAGGTATTATGTATACCCCAGGACTGCAAATTGGTAACCCAGATTCTTGACCAGGCTCATAGTGTGTTGGGCCACTTTGGGGCTCAACAAATGATGGAATATATCCACTGTTGGTATTGGTGGCCAACTATGGTGGCTGATACACTTGCATTTTGCATAATGTATGAGTCATGCCAGCAAGAAAAAGGGAGCAATCAGTGCCCTGCAAGGAAACTCCATTCTCTGCCTATACTAACCAAGCTTTGGGATTTGATTGGAATGAACTTGATTGGTCCATTCCCAGAATCTAAGGGCTTCAATTATTTATGGGTAATCATCTGTCATATGACCAGTATGGTACATCTAGTACTAGTACATACTACCATGACAGCATTGTAGTTGTCCTGGATTTACCTGCAAGAGATAGTGAGGCTACATAGCCTCCCTAGCTCTATTGTTAGCAACTGTGATTCCAAGTTCACATTGAAATGGTGGCATGAACTACATAAGATCTTAGGAGCCAAGCTCCTAATGTCAACATCTTTTCATCCACAAATGGATGGACAGATGGAATGAGCCAACCATAGTGTTGGACAAATACTTAGAACAGTCATGTGACTCAACCAATGTGACTGGGTCAAATGCATTGACCTCATTGAGTTTGCAATCAATGCAAGTGTGTCAGAGTTGACAAAGTATGCACTGTTTGAGTTAAATGGTGGCTACTTGCTGTCTATGATAAAGGAGATCAGGTCTGACTCCACTATTCCTAAAAGAATATACGACTTTGCATTGCAAGTGCTGCAGAACCTGGCTGCAGCGCATGATGCAATTATAGAGGCATATGTCTTTCAGATGCATACTGCTAACCAGCAGTGCTAGGCTGGACCCAATATTGTGAAAGGTATATTAGTATATCTTTCAATGAAGAATTTGACCCTACCCAAAAGATGAGCTCATAAGCTCTGTCCTAAATGGGTAGGGCCCTATCAGGTCCTGGAGGTCTTTGACAAGATCTCTAATTATACCTTGGAACTTCTAAGAGCCTTGTATACATGAAGGCTCCATTCTAAGTTCCATATCTTGCTGCTGTGGCCTTATAAGGCCACCGACAATGCAAGATTTCCAAATTGGATAACACTGCAGCTATACAACTTTGGCATTCTGGATGACCAGGAATGGTTTGTTGATGACCTCATAGGTCATTGGTGGACCAGGTCTGGTTTGGAATTCAAGGTTTGATGGAGCCTCAGGGATATGACTTGGGAGTCATTGGAGATATGTAAGGACCTAGAGGCCCTTGACAGGTATTTGGAGGTCCAGAGGGTAAAACACCCTGGGCAATTAGTGTGATGAAGCATGTTGTATTAGTAAGCTATGGACTTCTAGTCTGTGGTATGCTGATATATTAGCCAGTTTGTGGCTAATGCCAGTATATGCCAGCAGTAGGCACCATATTAGTCAGCTATGTGGGGCTGCTAAAAGGGTTGCCTGCATAAAGTTCTTTTTTTCTCAACACAACAGAGTACTGCTATCTGCACAGCAGACATACATTAGACTCTGTCAAAAAAGAACAACCCAAACAATTGGGAAGGGGGCTTTGGCCTGCCTCCCCATAAAAATTTGAGTCATGCCAGTGGCTCAAGAGGGGAGAGAAGGGGAGGGTAGGGCCACAATGTGGCTCCACCAGCATATGGAGTTTTGAGTCACCCTGTGGCTCAACAAGGACAAGGAGCAGCTCAAGGAGGAGCTGTAGGCTGCTAGGGCTTGCATAGGGGACATACATCATCCCCTTCACAATTCATGGAGGGCTCTTCCCAACAGATATGATGGTAGTCATACCAAGACGCATTTTTTGATGAACAGCCAGCACCCATACAGCCTGTATAGTTGCATGAGTTTGGCCAATATGTGTTACCACAAGTTTCTGTGGTAACTCAGGCTTTTCCAGCAGGTCCTTAAGTACCTGCTACTTTGGCAAACCCTAGGATGAGCCATAATTGGTTCACTCCTATATTCCCCCATGAGATGGACATGGATGACACTACATTGGCAGTGCCAACAGTAAGTGAGTTGTCAGTGCCATTCCATGGCTCTGAGCACCCAAGGCATACAAGTGATGCCTTCAGGTCAAAGAAGAAGGGAAAAGCAAAGGCTCATGAGCCTTCATCTAATGTGGAGGTGGATAAGCAACTTGCTCATCTGCTACAGTGCCTCCACAATGCTAGAGTGCAAGAGGACATTGGAATGGACATCCTTGAAAATCCTGTAGTGCAAATTGCACTCAATCAAGTTCTAAACAAACTTGACATTGCTCAATGCTAGAGGGATGAGGCCCAATCAGACCTCTACTGCTCTGTGATGGGACTGGGGAAGAGAGTAGCTTCTCCAGTCAAGGATTCACCATGGAAGGCCCATAGACAGAACCTTCAATTTACCCCTGGGGATAGGGCACCAGCATTGCTCTATGAGGACCTTGGTCCATCAGGGAAAGATGTGGAAATGGGGGAAACTACCCCCTCGTAGTTAAAGGGGAAGGAGGTCAAGCCTTCTCTTCCCAAAGTAATTATGGCTGGGTCCACAAACTCAGTACCCATTGTACCCATAGGCTTGTCAAAGCCTCTGCCTCCTTCTAAGGGTGGCTTTGCAGTGCTATCCAGTCAATTGTTGAAGAAGAGCTTGTCAAAAGGCTTGTTGCCCACCACAAGGTACATTTCCCTCAGAATATACCCAATTGAGCCCACCCCAGCTATATTGAGGTTGATGAACCTCATATTTACACATTCCCTCATAAGTATTCTGAGTGGCTGCCACCTATTGTGCACCACAAGGAGAGTGATAAGAAATTCTTCATTATTCAGCCCCAGGGTAATGAGGAGGATGATTCTGGGTCTGATGAGGTGGACCCATTGAGAGAATATCAGGAGATTGAACCTGATGATGACATATGGACACATTATCTAAAACAATCACACAATGCTAAGGTCAAGCGATGCTTAGCTGAAGATGCTAAGAAGTCCAAACAGGACTTCAAAAGGCTCAATAATACAATGCCTGGCTATCTTTCAGATGGCTGGGAAACTACTTTTGTCAATAGGCATTGGGAACACCAAAATGACTTTAGGGGCATTTTGTGCCCTAACCTCTATTGGTTGCCAACAACCAATGTAGTCTATGTGGATGAAGAGGCGAAGATCACCCACACTCACAAGTTGGCTGGAATGGTGTACTCCACCCAGTTGTACTATAGATTATATTGATGGGTCCCATGAGGGATGCCCATGAACCCTGAGCAGGTACATCTGCTCATATAAGTTACTAAGGAGAATGGTACCTCAATGACCATGTGGGAGCACATTCATGCAGTGCTCCTGCTCTAGGAGTTCCATAGGATCTTCTATTTTATGCACAGTATATGGCAGGACTGGTCCATGTGCTGAGTCCTAGAAATAGACATAGCTGATGTCATGCACCACTTACTGCATGATGATAGGCACTGGCTACCAGTGCCTCTGCCTTCACAAGTGTTGGCCATGTTGGGCCAACTAGATAATTTGACTTGTGATGTGGGACTGCCTTCAGTCCCTATCAAACACCACTTCAAGATAGACAGGTGGGCGCAATATCTATTGCACTACTGTCATCCTAGATCCCAGAACTTTGTGTCTGGGATTGCTATGGATATTGCTGGACAAGTCAGCTGAGGTGCTGTCTTTGGCTATGTCCTAGTATGTGCACTGGCACCCACTGGTGCCCATGCTCATGCTGCCTATATGAGAGCTTTTGCTCTCATTGCTGCTCACCCATACCTCTATGCTGAGGCTGTGGAAGTGTACAATAGGGAAAGTACAATGCCCTTTCAGGCCATCAATAACTACAGCTTCCTGATGTACAGGCTCCATGTCAAGCCTAGGCAAGTTGCTAACCTTAGTGACATGAAGGTGCTTTGTCACCTTCTTGCCAACAGGATTCCACATATATAGATGGACCACATATATACCTATAGTATATGCTACCTGGACTATCATTGGTCTGGGAATGGTCTTTGTACCAACCTCTTTGTGAGCATCAACAATGATAGGCATTGATGCCTGGAGCTCTATAGACCTCCAGGAACCTTGCCTGGGTATAACAGGTGGTATAAGCCCACCCCTGACAATCAAGAATGCTGTTACATTCTCATTCAACTCTTGAAGGCCAAAGGCCTTGAGCCACTCTCAGATTGAGAGTGGCTTCAATATGGTGAAGATGCCAGGTTTAGATACCTGGCCAATCATCCAGCAGTGGCTGTCCACATCATTTTGGCACCACTATCTTTAGTGGTGACTATGATTCCATTAGAGAGACCTGACAAGTCCCTCATACAACCAGATCCACCTGAGAAGGCTGAACCTGAAGCCTCCTCCCCTACTCCTGTACCAGATCCTGGTACTGTGCAGATGGAGACAATTCCCATACCTCCAATCACTACTGAAAAGTCTGATGGTATTGAAAACACCATCATTACTTTAGACCCACCTCAGAAAACAAGGCCTAGCAAAACTGCAGCCAATGCTGCAGTCTCTGAGCACCCAGCCAAGGTGACAGATCACACTGTTGCCTTGCAGTCCATTGCTTTGGTCAACACTGAAGCCATGGGATGGGATGAAGTAACAGCCATAGAGGAATCTGCACAGGAACAAATGAACACAGAGGCTATATAATGGGGCCTCTACAGTATTCCTGGACAGGTGGGAAGGGACCTTCATAGGTCCCTTCAAGTTGTAATATTGTGGAGTCCCTACTAGCAACCTTCCTTAAGTTGCTAACAAAATACTTCAGCTGCTAGAGAAAAAACTGGCAAAATGGGTGGGATGCTATCTCCTGCCCTATATTCTTATATGATTTCAATTATTTATGAGACCCACTACAGTCTCATCTAATTTTCATTAATTAATCATTCAATGAGACCTGTAATGGTCTTATGAGGGGGGTATGTAATGAATCATGCACATTACAACACATAGTATAAAATTATTATTATTATAAAAGTATTACTAATTATTCTTTATGTAATTAGTATATAAGTTGTGAGGTTACTTATGTAACCTCAAGTAGTCTTTTGCACAACTGTAGCCAGAATCAATAGATAGGTTCTGACTTACAGTCTAGTGCATAAAAAGCTCAGTAACAGCATTACAACAATAGATGGAATTCTATGCAAAAAGAAGCATTACTTATAGTAAGGAGGAGTATTGCAATTTAGCAGATAAAGCACTGTAAGCATGCTATACTTATTACAATATCACACATTCTTTATCACTATGGCCACTTTTTGGAATAATAGACAAGGACTAGTATATATAACATATATATAGTTAGACACTCTTAGTCAATTCTATTGCAGATTAAGAGTGAGTAATGTATAATTAGATACTTGGACTTTATACTTACTTAGGCCCTCTTTCTCCACTAATCCCTCTTGACCTCTACTAAATCCCTTTTCTAACTAATCTATTAATGCTAACAGCTTTGGACAGCCACCCCTGGGAGGACCCCTTCTTCCCCACTAAACCTTGGAACCTCTCCCAGGTAGCACTGGCCTACTCTTAGGCAGCAGGCCTCCCAATGGCAGACCTCTAGATTGATGGGGCTCAGCTGTGGATAAATTTCCCCTATAATATGGTAATGAGAACAACTACTATTACTACTACAATACCAGATCCTTGCTCTAAAATTCAAACACCTAGGACAACACCTGCAACACACTGGCTCAGGAAGGAAAACTTATGCCCAAACCCTTCACTATCTATAATCCTTAGAAATGGAGGATCTTTCTAATACAATGCCTTACTATGTTCCAAGCTAAGCCTATCACTTTTTAACTTAAGAGTTCATGGGTGACTTTTGCTGCCTTATACCTATAAGGTATTACCTTCAACTACTATATAGCACTACTCTGGTTTGACCCCAATAACCCTATGCTCTCTAATTGGCCTGCCTTCACTCAGGAGTTCTCTAGTAAGTTCAGAGCATTTGACACTGTAGTAGAAGCAGAGAAGAACCTCTTTCAGCTCTAGATGTGTGACAATAAATGATTCACCACCTTTATTATCCAGTTCAAATAAGAAGCTTACAAGACCAGCTGGAACTACAATGCCCTCTGATTTGCCCTTTGCTGCACCCTACTCCAATGTATTAAGGATATTCTCTGCTTTGTGCCTAACAGACCACCTATGACAGATACAAGGCCCTTGTCACACAGATCAATCAATGCTATTAGGAAGACCAAAATGAAAATACAGCCCCTCAACCTGCCTAGAACACTTTTGGCAACAACAATTGGCAGCCTGGAGTATCTAACAGTAATTGACCACCACTGCCAGCAATGCCTGCCAATCTTGTGCCTCATTTTCTCCCAGAACAAGGACTCCTCAATACAAATTGACCACTCAGACCCTACTCATCTACCCAGCTCAGCACTGCCAATCTCCACAAAGCTTTGGAACCTCTAGATACCAACCCCAGCAAATCTCAGGACTCTGACAATGCCCCAGACTCCATGGAAGACTAGAAGGCCCTATGCACAAACAAAATTTGGAACAAACTCTAGAGTAATGTGCCAAAAGAGATACAGGAAAAATAACAAAAGGAGAGCACATACATTCTATATGGCAAGCAAAGACATTTCATCAGTAATTGCCCTAAATACTAGGTAATGGAATGTACTATATGTACTATTGACAGGTGACTATCAGTTCACAGAAAACAAATCAGCAGTTTAGGTTTTAAAGATGTACTAAACTGCAGACCAAACACTAATGTCTTCTCTACCCTGGCAGTATTTCTCCACACAATGGTTTTTTCTCTAGATACCCTCCCAGCAAACCTTCTATCTCATTTTGCTCATACCCTACTTCTCCATACCACCCTTCTCTTCTCTGCAAACCTAGTCCCCACCCTGGTTGACAGTAGCACTACTAACAACTTCATCAACAAATTCCTGGTGGCACTTGCCTCACAACATCTCCAGTGCCTCCCCACCTCTATCCTCCTTGAACTCTTCAATGGTGACCTTACTTTCACTGGAGACATCACCCATTGTATGGAGACAACTGTAACCTTCTCCAATAGACAACAATAGAACCTCTAACAACTGGTCACTAAGTTATATACCTCTACCCCTATTGTCCTAGGCTTTTTATAGCTCTGCTCCACTAATCCCCACATTGACTGGCCCAGCCTCACTCTCCACCTTGACTGGATTAGCCTACTAACTCTAGACCAGTTCCCTTCAATGTCTTGCCTCACTTTAAAATCCTGGAGGACACTATTAGTACTTTTTGAACCCCCCTCCCTCCCTCCCAGCTCCATTCAAAGTCTGCACAATCATTTATCATCAATGTTTGACTCAATGACTCCTCAACAGTCCTCTCCACCCTTGTCAACAGCAGAGCCTCTGGCACCTTCATCAGCAACTAGCTGGACCTTTTTTAAAGTACTCTGGATAAGCTTCTTAAGTTCTAACTCTTCAATAGAAGCTCTGCCTCAACTGAAATCACATAATACTATGATGGCACCATTATACTTAATAACAATCTATGCTTTCAGGTCTGGCTCCTTGTCATTTGACTTTCAGAATTGACTCTGATTGTGCTGAAGCTTCTCTGATTGCAGGATGTCAACCCTGACATCAACTAAAGAGACCTTACTATATGGTTTCCAGGCTCCAAAGTAAGCTTAGCAGCTACTATCCCTCTCTGTTCCCAGTTCCCTTTGAACATCAAAGCCTCTGACCTTAGTAACTCTAGAGCTACTCAAGACCCCTTTAAGAATGACTCAGAAAGGAAGGAAGATACACCCCTGCCCCAGCCCCTCTTGAATAAACCCTGATGGCTTTCCCCCAATATTTTCTGAAATCAATACAAGGGCCCATAGTACTCTAATCAACAATGACAGCTAATACTGGACCCTGCCACCACTATCCTTACATCCATTCCTACTAATCCAGTAATAAGACCCATTTGTTGCTGAGTACAGTTACAGATATCTCTGACTATTTTACCCAGACAGCACATTTGTTATTTTGTTGATTCTCATTTTACAGGTTATAAATGAGTCATGTGATTTATTATGTATAGTCTGGCCTCTAGGTCTGGAATGAGGTAGCCTTTTGCATGAGATCTTAGCAACCACAAGACTTTTTGGATTATAAGCCTCATTACATGAAGTCTAGCCCTTGGATCTAGAATGGCCAGGCCAAGAACCTTCCTTAGCAATACTGGTACTTATTTGTTAAGAAGCACAGATCAAAAGAACATGTGACATGGACCCTTCATTTATTTTGTCTTCATTACCAACATATTAGGATGGTGTTTGCACTTCAGATACTGATATTCAGTATGCTCTTTTATTTTCTATTTGACATATATTATGCACTTCTAACATTGTTTACTTACATTTGGTTACCATCTTGACACTCAGTATGTATTACAGACATTTTAACAGATACTGTTACCTTTAGCAACAATCTTTCCTTTCTTAATTACATTACTTACAAATAGTATAAATACTTTCTGTACATACCTAGTTCTAAACCAATAAAGCTCCTAAGTACTCTGCTCTCAGTATCTCTCCTTCAGCTTTAGATCTCTTGTCTGGTCACCCTTATCATGATTAATAGGCTTAGTGACAAGCCTGAGTAACCTCATTTTTGATTTAGCATGGTCCCAAGTATAGGTATCTTATAGTGTTTTAGTGTCTTAGCAATGCTAGCAACTATAGCTAGCAACTAGTCTTCATGTTTGTTCCCTGTTCCTTAACAGCTTTGCTCACATCCTTGTCCCCATCACTCCTTCATTGCTAGGCCTTTGTAGACCTTAGTGACTTCCCCATTACTACCTATATTATGTTTAGTGACTTATTGCTTTCCTTCCCCCATCTTTTAGTGATGTTTGCTTACCTTTTTACTAGCCTCCTCATTTTTTATTGCTTAGTCCTTCTTTAGCCTGAGCAACTCCTCTTCTCCACACTCTTAGTAATTCTTTTATCTTCACCTCTTTCTCCTTTTCCTCTTTATTGACTTAGTGATCTTTTATTAGCATCTAGCAACTTAAGCTAGCATTAGAAACACTCTTTACTTGTACTCCCTCTTTTATTACTACCTTTTAGCTCTCATTCTCTGGGATATTTACCAACTTGCCCTCAACCCTTTCCTACTGCCAGCTATCCTATCTAGTTGCCAATGCACTAACTGCATGACAGCTAGGCAGCATAGAAGCACATCACTAGAAGTCCTTGACATCAAAATTATTGGTACTGTCCCCTTTGCATGCATTTTACAAGATAAGACTCCCATCTACTAGTTACAAATCATGCCATCCTTACTAGAGGAGTACCTATGCATGGAGACTGCCCCAGTAGAACAGAAAATGGAAAAAAAATCCTATATGAAGTAGTCCCCCCAGAGTATTATGACTTCTCTGATGTATTCTCCAAGGGAAGTGCAAAAGAGAACTCCTCCCACACCACTCCTATGACTACAAGATTGACCTTGATGAAGGCACCTCCCCCCCATTTGGCAAGATCTACAACATGTCCAAAGTTGAACTTTGGGCTTTCAAAGATCACTCAGACAACATACTTGGCAAGGGCTTTATACATTCCTCAATCTCCACTGCCAGTGCTCTAGTTTTATTTGCCAAGAAGGAAAACAGATCTCTCTGACTTTACATCAACTACCAGGGACTGAACAAAGTTACCAAAAAGAACTGGTATCCTTTCTCCCTGATCAGAGATCTTGTTGACTGTCTTTACAGTGTTAAGATCTACACAAAAATAGACCTCCACTCTGGCTACAACAACATCTGCGTTGTTGTGGAAGTTTATGCTAATAAACCATAGTCCATACCTTTGAAGATGAAGGATGATGGCTTTGAAGAACTAAAGGCCTGGGTTTTAGCTAGGGAGAATGAGATGGGTTTGTGAGTGAAAGTCTTGTAGATGGGTTAAGATGGGGAATTCAATGGCAACACACATAAGAAGTGGTATAAAGAAAAGGGGATCATGCTGGAGGTGGACACACCATATACCTCTGTGTATATTGGGCAAGTAGAGCATATGCACTGCATGCTCATGGGAAAGGCTAGAGCAACAAGGTTGGCAGCCAAGTGCCTGCCATTCCTATGGGATGAGTTTTATCTAATGGTGTTGCATCTTCATAGGAAAACTAAGACATTGGGAGTACAGGATGTCACCCCAGATGAGCTTTAGCATGGACAAAGACCAAACTACTCATACATCCAGGAGATTGGTTGTTGGGTCTTTGTACTGATACAGAATCAACACAATCCTAAGATCTTTGAATGCTGAATCAAATGTGTACTCACTGGATATGAACTTAACTCAAAAGCCTACCAATGTTATGACCAATCTTGCAAGAAAGTATACAGCTCATATTATGTACAGTTTATTGAGAGCCATAACAATGCTTCAGCACCACAACAACAACCACCAACCTTTAACAAACCTGACACTGATTTCCCCACAATGAAATCCATTGCCCAGGAAGCTACAACCAACCCTATTACTAACCCACTGAAAATGATGACAAACCTTCAATCATACCTGGACTAAGAGACCTGCCTGCAGTAAAACCAGATCACCAACCTGCAGGAGCTGAGCCTGTACAAATACCTCAAGTACAACAATCCATGCAAATAACAATGACAGTGGAGAAAGCAAGTAGAGGGAATTGAAGAGAGACACATACAGAGAAGGCAGTGGGGAAGTCAAAAGAGGGGGCAGAGCAAGTCAAGGAGGGGAGAGCTGAGCATAAAAGGGCAGTGGGAGAAGAAGGACAAGTCCAGGGAGATGATGTCAATGTTAACAAGGAACTCAATCTAGATCAAGTATTAGCAGCACTCAATGCAATTGAGGACCTACCAGAGTTGGACTCTGATGCTGACTCCAACACCCCAAGGATGTGGGAGGAAGCAAAGAACTCACCAGACAGACAGAGATGGGAAGAGTCCTATCAAGAAGAGTCAGAATTTCTGAAGGATATGGGCATATGGAAGCTGATCCCATGCAAGGACATCCTGCATAGCCATTGCATTCTCAAAGGAAGGCTGGTGTTCTCCATTAAGTGCAATAAGAACAGGAAAGTCACCCACTTCCAAACCCATCATGTTGTGTGAGGTTTCAACCAGGTATATGGAAAAGACTACACACAGACAACCTCACCTACTGCATGTGCAGAATCCTGGAGGATCCTTCTGCATCTAGCCACAACAATGGGATGGGATGCAAATCAGATCAATGTGAAGACAGCATTCCTGAATGGGATACTACTGGAGGAGGAGATCATATTCATAGAACAGCTGAGAGGTTTTGAGGAGGACAGAAAGAAGGATTGGGTGTGTCAGTTGGTCAAGGGGTTGTATGGAATGAAGCAGGCAGGTAGGATCTGGAACAAGATGTTGAATGGGCACATGAAGAAGTGGGGGTTCATGAGACTTGCATGTGAGGCTTGCATATATCATTGGAAGACTGACATGGGCACAGTGATTGTGG
>JABCKS010000558.1:0-16175 GCA_018851325.1 Termitomyces sp. DKA19 | reverse complement strand
TACTTTGTTGTCAATATAGAAAGGCAGGCTACATTGCCTATTACTGCTCTTAGAGGCTAGAAGCTTGTTATCTTTTCCCAAAGCTATCAAGCAGACTGTCATCTTTGAATTAGTCCTTCTATTTCCTAATGACAACTCTACCTTTTATATAAAAGCTGACAGCTTCAATTTTGTCATAGAAGCAGTCTTTTCCTAGTAATTAAAGGAGGATGGCAGATAGCATCTTGTAGCCTTCTACTCTCAAAGCCTCAATGTGATACAATGGAATTATAAAATTTATAATAAAAAGATGCTTACTATTATTTAACCATTTAAAGAGTAGCAGCACTTTTTTAGAGATGTATAGTATAAGTTTAAAGTTTAGATGGATTACAAGGACCTTAAGTACTTTTACTAAACTCAATCAACACTAAGCTTCAAAATTCTTATATTTGGCCAACTTCAATTTCTTGCTGCATTATAAACTTAGATAAAGCATAGATAAACCTAACATACTATTCAGAAGAGCTGATTATAGCATAGAAACAGGCAATAATGACAACATCATTCTTCTTAAGCTAAAGAAGGTCTTGGAATAAGTATATTGTCTTCTAAAAACTATTTGAACAGATTACATACTGTGATAGTCTGTAATTTTATCTCACTTTTTAGGAAAAATCTTATAAGAGCAACTTCTGAAGGCTGTGGCTTAGTCATACAGCTAGCAAAGAGAGATCTAAAGTATATCTAATATCTATAAGAGGTTTCAGAGGTCCAGCTACTTTCTTAGCAGAGAAAGATCTAAAAAAAACTAGTCTAAGGATTTCCAATGCTAGTATTTAGAAAATTTACTCTAGAGCTTTTAGAAAAAAACACTCAATAACAACTAAGTCCAAAGTCTGATCTAAAAATGGAAATTCATTAAGATCAGCCTTAATCTCTAGCCTTCTAAATTTGACTCTGTAAGGCAAATTCTAATACTAAACACTATATTATACAAACATCACTACTATAAATATCACATTTTATTACTGAAATAGAGTACTAGAACTTTACTCCTACCTCTTAACTCAGCAGTATGGCTTACTAGTAGCATAAACAGAGTTTATTTATTTATTTATTCCAGCTTCCTGGATATGTCTATCTTAAAGTAGCACTATTAGATAGTTCTAGGTTGAAAGTACTTGTTACTAGAAAATAGAAGGATTGAAATGTTATACTAGCTTAAAATAAGAGAAACAAGTATGAAGTCTAGTATAGACAGTTTTCTAACATTTTCCATACTTCTGATCAATATAATCAATACTCAGTGACTTTTACTATAATATATAAACTGCTATAAATCAGTTTAATCTTGATAGAAAGAGTACAATTTATACTACATATTTTAAATATCATAAAATCTATGTATTTACTGTCTTTAATAGTATTTTCTGTCTTTAATAATATTTCAGTATACTTCAAATATTGTTAGTATAAGACTTATAGGCACTTAATCTGCTATGAAGTTTTTATCTATAAAAAACAAATTGACAGTTATATATTTATGTTCTAATCAAGCTATATATTGCATCCAATTTTAAATATTTGAAAATATAATAAATAGTACTAAGAAGTGAATGTTTATACAATATCTTAGTGGTTTGTGACCTACTTACAACTCAAAAGGTTGGCAGAATTCTTATTTTATAGTCATTGATTTTTCTATTCTATATTCTAATGTAAAAAATTCTACTATATCTATAATAATCTCTAGGTATACTTCTCATGTCTTCCTTTACTATAATGATTTTATTGAGCTTGTATCTATTAGTCCAAAACCTTTTTATACTGCAAACAATAAGTTATTCAGTACAATAGTAAAGGGTGAACTTATTATCCATGTACCCTATAGCATAACCCTCTCTAATCTCCATCTCATTGAATTTTCTATTTTTTGAAAGTTGGCTATACATTTATATTAGTTAGTAAACTTGAAAATGCTGGCTTTAAAGTCATATTTAGTCAAGAAAAATGCATCATCAAGAGGAATGATAGCATTATAGTTAGAGAAGTCTAGAAGGA
This sequence comes from Termitomyces sp. DKA19, assembly GCA_018851325.1. Lineage (NCBI taxonomy): Eukaryota > Fungi > Basidiomycota > Agaricomycetes > Agaricales > Lyophyllaceae > Termitomyces > Termitomyces sp. DKA19. Next base: position 14,132 of record JABCKS010000558.1, on the reverse strand, counting down.
TGATAGTGGACTGTATTGTCTATAACACTGTCTTAGCTAAGCTTTAGCTACTGAGGGGATTGTTAGCCTTGAGCAACTTTATTGTCAGATAAAGCACATCTTACTTGAAGTTTCTTGAAAGCTTATTACAAAAGATTTTATTATAGGTGTTTGTCTTGATGTGTTTGTTAGAAAAGACTTTTTCTGTAAGTCCTATATCTATACTAAGGCAATATAGAAGCCTGTTGTAAAAATTTGCCAGAGTGAATGACCTAAGAGCTTTGCTAAAAAGGTATACAGTAATATTTGAAGATCTGCTCCTATTCAAACAATTACTGGCTATAAATATTATATCAGATTTATTGATGATAAAACTTGCTTAGGTCACTTAAATTTCCTGTACTTAAAAAGTAACATTTTTGAAGTCTTCAAAACTTTTTATACTCATACTGATATCTAACATAGTGCTAAGATAAAGGTTCTCCACTTTGATTATGGTGGTGAATACACTAAGAAGGAGTTCATTGCATTCCTAAGTAAAAAGAGGATCAAACAAAAATTCACCTATATATGACACCCTTCAGTACAATAGCATAGTAGGATGCTTCAATCACACTATTCTTGAGAAGGTTTGTGCTTTCTTATATAGTAGTGATTTACCAAAGACCCTATATGGCAAGGCCACTTACTATGCTATATAGCTGTATAATTAGATGACAATAAAAGCATTACTTGATGAACTTATTTTTTATAAGGTAGCCACAGGTAAGAAATTAGACTTGAGGAGCCTTTGCAAGTTTGGGGAAAAGATGTAGATCTATATAGAGAAGGGGACAAAGCTTAGTAGATATGTTTTTAAAGGCTGATGGCTTAGCATTGACAATAGCAGTAACAGTGCTTGTATCTATTGATCTGAGAATGAGTCAGTCACTGTTAAATGCAATATCTACTTTAATAGTGAAAGCTTCACTAAATGACTTAAGGGGAAGAATTGAGAGCTCAAGAAATACTTAGCATTGCCTTCTATAAATACTACCCTATCTAAGACACTTCAGCTCACAAATGCTACTACAAAGCCTAAGCCTACTAGTATACCTATTTGTTAATCAACCTGCATTGTTCAGCTAAGTTGCCATGTCCTAGACCTTATCAGCAGTCAAAAAAAGACTTAAAATCATTGTTTTGATTCTGTTATTGCAAAAGAAGTCTAACTCCCCAAATCTACAGTTAAGGAAGAGTCAGCAAAAGAGTTAAGAGAAGCAAAATAGAAGTAGACTGAATAATACTTGTTGATGACAGCTCATTCCTTAAAGAATACATACTTGCTGTCAAGATAGTGGATACAGAAGGATTAGAGCCAAGATTAATAGTAGAGGTAAAGAGGAGATTGGATTGGAAGCTATAGAAAAAGGCAATTAAGAATAAGCTAGAATTATTAAGAAAAACAGAGATGTAAAAGCTTATAGACAAACCTAACAATGTCAACATTGTAGGTTTAAAATTGGTCTTCAAGGTAAAGAAAGGTGTAGCTAGAAATGTCATCAAGTATAAGGTATATTTTATAGTATAAGGTTATTCATAAGTTCCAGACATCAATTACTTTAATACATTTACTCTTATTGCCAAGCTTATATCTATATAAGCTATTTTGGTCATAGTTGCTACATTCAATATAGAGATTTACTAAATCAATATGAAAAGCACTTTCTTTAATAGTAAATTCAAGTTAAATAAAGTGGTTTTCATATATCAACTGTCTAGATATCATATACTTCATTCAGCTAACAAGGTCTGCCACCTTATAAAGACTCTATGGGCTAAAGCAGAGTAGTCAACAATAGTATCAACATCTTGTAAAAATCCTTTTAGACCTAAGCTGTAAGCAATATAATGTCAACTTTTTAATGATAATCAATCTACTATTACACTTGCCAAAGATCATTAATACTATGCTTGCACTAAACATATCAACATTTGCTATCATTTTATTTGCTATACTATCAAAAAAGGTCATATGAAACTTATCTACTGTCCTACCAATAATATAATTGCTAATGCTTTCACCAAACCACTTTTATCTACCAAAGTTAAATATTTTGCTATCAAATATAGTCTTTGTCTAGCTTAAGGAGAAGTGTTGAAATACTTTCAGATACTTGTCTCTAAACAAGCTAAGTCTTAGTTCTAATTTAGTATGTTTTTTCTTCCTTCTTTTATAAATATATCTATTTTATTTACTTCATCAATTTTATTACTATATACTTGACGATATCTATATATATTTGACAAGATGTTATTTTTACATATATTCTCTATATTTATGTACTGCTTACCTTAGACATGTCTTAATGCACTCTGAGATAAGCATTGTTACCTATACAATTCTTTTTTACATCATACTTATAATATCTAGTTTATTTGCTTACTTCTTAGATAAATACATTATATTAAACATGTTTCAATGCACTCTGAGTTTGTTTGCTTGCTTTCTAATTGTTAGACTATAATATTCAGCTGAGTGGTAAAACATTTACTTTTAACACTAAAGATTGTATGAGTCCTTTTCTATATAAAGCTAGGTTACAGTTTAACATATGTACTATGAGTTTTCAGAAAAAATAGAGGAGTTAGCAGCTTTATAAGTTAGAATGAGTTTGAATGTAATTTTCAAAATAAATTTTTTTCTCTTGACTCCACCAAGACAGCTACACTCTCCCTTTGTGATTGGAACCAGTATGGCCAGAGAAAGAGGCCTCTAGATGAGTATATTGATTTATTTTGAGCCTTAATAAAACAAGCTAGCTTTCTAAATAGTTTACAACTCTGTCTTACTTTTAAAGAGAGACTCCACCCCTTTCAAATAGACTAAATTAACAGTATAGCCAAAGGACAATTCAATGATAAATATGTTGAAACATAGTATAGAGTGGCTCAAAAGCAGTAGCAGTTTATAGAGCTAAAACAAGTACTCTATTGTACTTAGCCTTCTTTCTTTTGCTCCTATTCTAATTCTGTAACTAGAGCAGGATTTTTACTTTGAGCTGCCCTCCTCCTAGCTTTATCAGTTTGCTCTAACTCTACACTCCCTCCAACTACTTTACCTTTACACTTTCTACTTGTAGGCATTTCTATAAAAGTGAATGCTTCCTATTAGTACTCTTCTACCTCTTTGCTTTGCACTTTGCTTACTACTGCCCCTAAGATATAGAAGTTTGCTATCTCCCCATAACAAAGTAAAAGAAGTTACTGGTCCAGCTCCTTACAGTATAAGATGCCTCCAAAGCTCCTTTTTCAGATGCTCTTGCTATAGGACTTTCTAGCAAAAAAGAAAGAAAAGCTAATGCTCAACTTCAGGAGTTAGAGGAAAATTTTTAGGGAAGCAATGGATAAACTATATGTCTTCATTGTCCAGTGCTAATTATTTTACTATCTTATCAGTAGAATCTAATACAAGCCCTATTATACCTAATTCTATAGATAAAACTACAAACACTCTCTTTAATGTACAATATTCCTTAGTTAAAGCCTTGATTGAGGAAGTTTCCTCTCAACCATACTTGAAGATTTCTACTTAAGAACATTGTCTCCTTTACTATTATATTATTTTCTCCACTCCATTAGTCAACTCTTTGAGATTGGAAGTAGAGATAGAGACAATAGATACCTAGCAGACCTTCAATGTAGCTGCTCTACTTGATAGTGGGGCTACTAGCTCTTTCTTAGGTACAGAATATATAAAACAATACTAACTTATTACTTAATCTTTCATATATTTTATTCCAGTATATAATATTAATAGCATCCCTAACAAAGCTGGGTTTATTTACTCTAGTCTTCTGCTATAAGACCTGCTTAGAGCATACAGTTTTTGTAATCATTAACCTAGGAAAACAGAATATAATTTTGGGGTTCACTTAGCTTGAAAGCACAACCTAAAGATTGACTAAGCAAAAGGAGTAGTGAAAATAAGTTGTTGTCCTTGTTATTGTACTACTTATGCAGAAGAGGCTAGAAAGGAATGTAGAGTAAAAGTCTATAAGCATACTGCTATATGTATTAGGCTGTTGTTTGATGATTTATAATGGAACACAAATGATAATTAGAAATGGAGTTGAATTGTAATGGATTGATACTCAGTGTACAAGTATATACTTAGAAATGGAGTGGATAAGCTTAAAGACTAGTATTCTATACAGCAAAACTACTATAGCTAGTAATCTTATATATATATTATAACACCTACCCTCTGCTTATAAGATAGATGAAAGAGAAAAAAAGGAGCCATTCTTGGTGCCTATCACCAGCACCAATCACTCATGTTTCTTACTGCATCACTGCTTTCTACATGTCTATTTGTTCTCCTAGAACTCCTAAATCACTTCTATTGCATATTCCATGTTATATTCCTTTAGCCACTTGTCTTCACTATTGTTGTATCCTTTCTACTATATAAGGAACTCTATTACTCCACTCTATGTCCTCTTCTTTTACAGTCTTTGCTTGATTTCAACTTTGTTGCCTGTCTCTAGCTGAATAAGGGGAGGAGGCTCTTAATAATACCTTAGAATCATATCTTTATGAGCCAAAACCAAGTATAAGACATAAAAACATTATTGTCAACTTGTACACTATTCTGAAGACCTTTTATGCAATCTTAAACAGCCTATAGTGCTTGAAATCCAATTTACAGCTAGGCTTATTCCACTGCAGATCAGCACATTCTAGGTACATACAATTTCCCTTCTTATAATTAGGCACCTTGTCAATCTAAGCATTATAAAACCTCCTCATCCTCTCTACTGCAAGCTCTAACAGCCTTTTCAGCTCTCCTTGAACCTATTGTATTCTATCTAGCCATATATCTGCTTTTAGAATTAACTGTAAGTTGACAGAGTTGATAGAAAATATGGAGTTATAGACATATTCTGTATAAAATAGCAACATTTCTATCAATGTATTGATTGACATAGTTGTTGAATGCAAACTTTACAAATGACAACCACTCCATCTAAGTGTTTTGATAGTAGTCCTTAAATGCCTGTAAGTATGCTTCCAATTCCTGATTAATTCTTTTGGTTTGACTATCTATTTGGGAGTGGTGTACTATTAATAACACCTGCTTGATCTCTAATTGTTCCCATATTCTCTTTACATACTTTACCACAAACTAAAGCCTTTGATCTAACATCACCTTCTTTGGTATCTCATATAAATATCACACTCTTTTCATAAACTTATTATACATTGCTATTATATTATCTGTGAAGTATGCTTTTAAAAAGTGAGCTTGTTTAGCAGACTTATTGCACATTATGTGAATTGCATTGTACCTTCATAATGGAGGCAATGGCCCAATATAATCTGTCATAATATGCTACTAAGGGCTGTCTGGCACTTCTAGGAGTTGTAGCCATTTGAATGGCTTCTGCCTTCTTAGCTTCATATACTGGTAGGTTTCACAGCCTTCTACATAACATTTCACAAATTCCAACATCTTAGGCCAATAGTAATTCTAATGAGTGCCATTATATTGGCCTAGCTAAGGTGCTCTGCTGAAATTAAGTTATAATACAACTGTAAGACCTTCTACTTCACCTTCTTATTGTTTAGCATATAAATCAAGCCCCTAAAATATACTACTCCTTCTCCCACTATAAATTCCTTTAGCTGTGACTAAATCAATGCTGGCACCTCCTTTAGCCCTGATAAAAAAGCCAATTTTAGGTCTACTAGCAACTTAGCTCTAATCTTCTTCAGAATGTCCCTATCTACCAAAATCTTTTGAGCTACTACCAACCTCCACACTACTTCTGACTTCCCACACCTCTCTAATGCCACTACCACTCTCTTTGCCACTCACTCTTTCCCCAGCACTTTCTGGCCTCTGTTGTTACATTCCTTCTATATTAACTTATAGTCTGACCTTCTTGATAAGCCATTAAAGGTTGCACTTAAGTAGCCAGGCCTGTGTTTAATTACAAACACAAAGCAATTCAAAAAAAGGGTTTAGTAAGTCTGTCACCTACTTAAATCCTATATAGTTATAAAGTATTCTGAGTTGCAATAATTAGAAAATACCTCCATCAAGAATAAATTTCCCTCTAGGTATAGTCTTCAAACTTCAAATGCCTTTATTACTGATAACAGCTCCTTATTGTAAATATTATACTTTTGCTCTGCTAGCTGTATTGCTTTATAAAAAAGTTACTAGTTATTACTTACTATCCTCTGCTCTTTGTAATAACACTGCTTTTACTACAAAATCTGATATGTCTATTTCCATTTAAAATATTACCTCTATATTAGGCATTACCAACACTGATGCCCATATAAATGCTGCCTTTAACTTCTTAAATGCTAACTGCTCCTCTGCCTCCCACCTCTATAACATACCTTTCCCTTTCAATTATAACAGCCTTACAATCCTTGCATAGTCCTCTATAAATTAATGATAGAAGTTGCAAAACCTTAAGAACTAATTTATCTACTATATATTCTGAGGAATTGGCCACTCTATAATGTCAAAGACCTTAACTGAGTCCATCCCAATGCAACCAGAGAATATTCTCAATCTTAGATAGTTAACTTTTGTAGTCCAAAACTTCCACTTCTCTGGCTTTAAAAACAGGTCTGTCTACTACAACCTTTTTAACACCTTCCAAACATGCTCTTTATGCTGGGCTGGGTCCTTCACAAATATGATAATATTATTGAAGTATAGTAAGCACCACATACATATCCACAAGGACATAGAAAAGTTTATTAACTATCTTCTAAAAGGCTATTAGTACATTTTATAGCCTAAACTGCATTATCAGAAATTTAAACTGTCTATAATATATATAAAATAATGTCTTTCACTTATTGCTATCTCAAATTTGCATATTGTAGTAACTCCAACATATATTCAATGTCATAAACACCTTTGCTACCTTCAATTTGTTTAAAAGCTTATTAATGAGGGAAATAAAGTATATATCAGGCTTGGTAACAGTATTGAGGGCTCAAAAATTAACAATCAGATGTGATGTACTATACTTCTTCTTTTCAAAGAAGATTAGTGCCCTATAAGGTGTGCTTAATGACTGTATGTACTCTTCTGTCAAGTTCTTATTAATAAACTCCCAAAGGGCTTGCAGTTCTACTAGTACCAACTAGTAGAGCTTTCCTAGAGGGAGGGCACATCTGCTCCATCTACAAGATCAATACCTAGATCATGCTTCTTATACTCTAGCAGTTGCTCTGAGGCTTTTTTATAAAAAATGTTGAAAAAGTTATGGAACTCCAAAGGTACCAACTTCTTCATTGTTTTAACCTTTGGTCACTGCTTCTTTATGACTTTTTCTGCTAGAGCTTGTGATATACCCTAATTGCCACTGCCCACCTTACTAACTGTGGTTCTTCCACACCTTGCAACAATTTCATATCCCATTTTTACTTTAGAAATACTCCATCTTTTGCAATTTGCTCTAGTTACACTTCTGTCCTTTCAATTACTTCATCAATATATGCCTTTACTACTTACACTGCTTTCCTCTTCTGACCCTTCTGAAACCTTATTTATTATATTTATACTTTCTTAAGTTCATGAAATCTTTCCTTTAGTACCAGCTTAAGTGGCCTAGAACCTGTTAGCAATACATATATGGCTTTAGACTTCCTAGCAAATACCTGTGGCTTTATTTTAACTCTGCCTCTTTCTGGTAATCCTTGCATATTACTTACTATTGCTACTGCTCTTACCAACCCAACTTCTAATTACAAGCACAAAGTCTAGTATATAGAGGACTGAAATAACACTATTAACTGCTTTCAGTCTATTGTGGGGTTGTGGTACTGTAGTCAATTGACTTTCAAGATCAAGTCATTATCTTCAATATCTGCTATATCAAAGATAAGAGTTTCTACATACATATTAATTATAATTTTGAGGTATACTTCCTCTACAATAAGGTCTAAGCAGATTTCTAAGTTGTTAATAATGTACAGTCACACTGGATTATGCTTGGTTATAACTAGAATGCTCTACTGGATCATAAAGTAAGAATTAATGAAGCAACAGCTTACCTCTAAATTCACCATAGCTCTATGTTAATAATGTACAAGTCATTGTCATTTGGCTGATAGATTCTTAGAATGATAAAGAGTTCTAATGCCAAGTATAGTGAACATAGAGATTTGGTATAAATGATAGCTATATGTCATTACTTCCAATAGTACTAATATAGTTTAGACTTAGGATTTTCTTTACTCAGATTATGCACCATATTTAAATTGTTATCTACTACAAGTACATGAAAATAGTTAGTTGCTTTCATTGTAACAACAGAAAGCAACTTTACACAACACCTATCTGCAGTTTATTACCTTCCTCACCCTTGACCTTTTTCTTCTTATTCTCTAGCACTTTCTTTACTGCTACCTTAATTGCTATCATCTATATTGAGCATTCTGTAATTTAATGCTTTGGTTGTCTACATTTGAAACATTTCCTTGCATTTGCTGGTACCTCTTTAGCCTAATTAATATCTATTGCATCTAGATCTTTAGATGATAGCAGTAAGGCTGTCTGTGCTACCAAGGTACTTGTCATTATTACTGATCATAAGTTTACATTATCACTTTCTCTATGGCCAGTACCCTTTTCCTTAACTGCAATATCCACTAGTTTACTCTTCTATTATAACAAAATATCTATCACATGTTCTAGTCTCAAAGTCAGTATTAACTAATACCTTCATTACTTTAGTTCCTTCTAGAAATGGTCTTTTATATACTTTTCCTCTATGTTGGCCTTTCTAAGTTTGAACTTTAATTTAAAAAACAGCATGCAGTAGTTCATGATCAACTAAGACCTCTGTTGCAATTGCTTCATGCATATCAATGTATTCTATATGGAGTTCTATGTACAAAACATAACCTTAAAATCTAGCAACCATATATTTTACTAATAATAGTAAAGGTTAAGTTTGAAGTTCTCCACACCAGTAGTAATAATGTAAGACCAGTCCTATACAGAGCTGGTGAAATATGATTGTTCTCACATAATTTTCTGGCATTTGTTATAAAAGTCTTTTAACTCTATTACTACCTGAATCTGCTATATGTACTAATCTGCTAGTGCTTTAGACTTCTTATCATACACTTTCAGAAGTTTTACTTTTGGTCTCCAATGTCCATATAAGCCTACTACTGCCAATTCTAGCATTGTAACATGGGTAGCAACTACTTCCAGTCTCTTCTAAAACTTAACAAACTTAGCCTACACCTATATTGCTAGGTCTATCTTAATTGCCTGGAAAACCATTTTTGCAATGCAATCTTTTGGCATCTTTATATTTGCTATTGTATTGGGGCCAGAAAATTTTTCACTCAAAAAATAAAGAAAGCTTATTCAAGTGTTAGGCTATTAACTAGTGATTTGCAATATGACACAAATAAGAACTTAGAAACAAAGTTGTATTGCAATGGATTTATACTTAGTGTGTAAGTACATACTTAGAAATAGAGTAGATAAGCTTAAAGATTAGTATTCTATGCAATGCAACTACTATAGCTAGTAATTATATATATATATCATAACAATATACACTTATTATATAGAGCATCTCCCTTATATTGATCTTAACTTTTTAAACCCCTCCTCTTTGATATTTTCTTATAGAAAAGCCCTTTATAGGAATATTAAGAAAGCTGGATGTGGATCCTAAAAAGAAAAAAGATACATAAAAGAATTTACCAGTACTCTAGATTTAAAATTCTTAGATGAGATCATTGAAGTAGATAATAGGATCTATACTACTACACTCTATGCCATTCTGACTATAACAGAGATTAAAGCTAGCTAGACCACCTTCTAATAACTAGCTGAGATATTCACTGTAAATTTCAAGTCCAGGCTTTCTAGTAGCATCTCTCACTATTTTTAGAATTTTGAAAATGTATTTTCTAAGGTATTTTTTGATTTTCTCTCTGAGTGCAAGTAATAGGACTATGCCATTAAACTGATACCTGGAGCTAAACCTTCTAGCTATAAGATCTTGCACTATAGAAGCAGAATGAGCTGAATCTATTTTTGCAAAAAAACTTCAACTTTAATTGAATACAACCCTTAAAGTCCTTAATAGCTTTCTTAGTCTTCTTTATTAAAAAAAAGGATGAGTCCCTTTATCTGATTCAAGATAACTAAGTTTCAAATATGATAACAGTAAAAAATTGCTACTTTCTTTCCCTTATTTTGAACTTGCTAATAATCTCTAAGATATATGCTACTTCTTTAAGTTGAATAACTATTAAGGCTACAATAATGTGCACATTAAGAAAGGAAATGAGTAGAGAGCAGCATTTTAAACTAATTATAGATTCTTTAAACCTCTAATAATGTTTTTTGGCCTCACTAATAGCACTGCTACTTTCTAGACTATAATAAATGATAACTTTTATAACTTGATTGTAGAAAGTGTTATTTGTGTCTATCTAAATGATATTTCTATCTACACTAAGACTTTAGAGAAGCATTATTAGATTATATACATTGTCTTAAAATATTTCTACTAATACCAGCTCTATTTAAAATCTGAAAAATACAAATTTAAACAAACTAAGGTAGAATACTTAAGCTTGATTATTTTGTATGGTATAGTAGAAATAGACCTAGTTAAGGTGGCAGGTATAGCTAAATAACCAAAACTAAAAAAATAAAAAAGAAGTCTAGACATTTTTAAGCTTTATTAACTTTTATTAGAGGTTTATCCAGGACTTTTCTTATCATGCTTATCCTTTATAAAAACATCATAGAGATTCATTTTTTGATCAGAAAGTTTAGAGCTAAAGTAAAGAAGTTAGCTAAGGTTATTAGAAATAGATCTCTGGTAAACAAATTTCTAGAATGCTTTACTCCAACCTTTGCATATGTTAGAAAGAAGAAATTAATTAGTTGGTATGGCTACTATAGAAATTCTACTAAAAAATAGATACAAGGATAATAAGTATAACTTATTTAAGGTGCTTACAATAGTGAGAACTTTAATAGATGATGCTATTCTGAGAAATCCTAGAGAAAGAAAAGTGAAAAAAGTAAATAGTAGTAGCAGATATATTAAAAAGAAAGAGGCAAAAAAGAAAATGACTTCTTTACAACATGCTATAGTCACTATTGAGAAACAAATGGAGAGTATCTAGAGTGTTATACAGACCTTGTAAAATAGCTAACTGAGCCTTCAGAAAAGAAAGAGGCAAAAAAGAAAATGACTTCTTTACAACATGCTATAGTCATTATTGAGAAACAAATGGAGAGCATCCAGAGTGTTATGCAGACCTTGTAAAATAGCTAACTGAGCCCTCAGAAGTCTAATACTTTATTTAGAAAATAAAGAGTCTTTTCAAGGCTATAGAAGTAGATAAGGATAAAGAAAAAAAAGAAAAGATCATGGAATATGTGGATATAGAAACTAATAGTAAATAGAGAAGATTAAATAGTTTTAGTGATAGATTAAGTTAAGAAATCTTTGTAAAAGAAGTACAAAGTTTTTATCCAAAAGTAATATTTGAGGAAGTAAGTGTGACTATGCTTGATAAGATCTGTTAGGGACATGCCTAATTAAGCCAGAATGACACAGAAGAAATTCATGCACTTATCAGAAAGTTTTGGATAGAAGCTAAAAAGTTGACAAGAGTATTGAGAAATGGTGCACTGATGGAAAAATTTACTAAATGCTTTACCTCAACATTTTAGGAGCTCATATTGGCACAAGCATTATAAAAATATGGACATTATAGTAACACTAACAAAAAGAAACACAAGGATGATAGATTCAATTTAAAAGAAGTCATAACCATAGTGGTTATTTTAGTAGACTCTGGAACTTTTTTTAGGAATAAGGGACTTATAAAAGAAAAGGCACTAGAGTTGATCAAAGTTAAGTAGAAGAAGACTGAAGGGAGGTTAACTAACCTCCAAAATAGAGTTTTGGCATTAGAAAAAGAGATGAACAGCTTAAAAGAATTTATATAGACCATGAACAATGAGTGGAAGACAAAAGGTCAGACTCTTATATAGAAAGGTCTGAAAAATAGGATTAGGGTACAAACTATGCAGTTTTAAAGTAACAGCAATACAGCTGCTGGAATAAAATGCTATAATTGTTAAAAGCTAGAGTATTGTACCAATGATTGTGAATACTTCAAAACTTAATTCTAAGAAGAAAAGCTTATTCTTTTTGAAGGCAGACTTAGATTACTTTCTAGAAATTCTATTCCCAAAAGCCCACCTAATGTGTCTTCAAAAGAAAGAGTCAATATAATCATAGATTCAAAAGCTGTAGCCTTTTATGGTTGAGTAGAAGAACCCTTAGTAGCTATGCTAAATGTAGCTACTTATATGTAGACAGTGCTTAAAGGAAAAGAAGACTTGGAAAAGAAGATAGAAGAATTATAGAACTTAGTGTTAAGTCTAGTAATTACTAGGAGTCAGACTTATAAAAAGAGCACTTAGCAGCAGAAACAGGAGGGTTTTCAAAAAACTTAAAAAGGGGAGTAAATAGTGAGGTCCAGCCTGAATTAAGGGCCCTACTACCATCTGAAAGTAATTTAAGAAGGCAAAAGGAGGTTATAGAAATAGAAAAAGGAAGTCTGCCATTTGAGCAAGTACTTACAGTTAATAGAGACAAAATAATAAAATTTTAAAATAAGAAGAAAGATTTGTATTAACTTAGAATATGGCAAAGAAAGAAAGAGGAGATTGTTAGCAAAATACTGGATAGTGAAGTAACAGTCTCTACAAGAAAATTATTAAAAGTGCTAGTAATACAAGAAGCCCTAGAGAAGACTTGGAGAAAGAAAAAAGGTGCCACTAGATGATCAGCAGCTAAAGTCTTTGTATAAGATAATAAGGAAAAAGCTATGATGACACAAGTCAATATAGATAACTTGCTTCAACCAAATTATCATATCTTATAGGGTAAAGAGGAAGGAATTCCAAAAGGATCAGTGATTTATGAAGACTGTGTTGCCACCTTCTTGGAACAGCTTCCACTAGGGAATAAACCAGAAATGGTCTATGTGGCTAGAGACATATAAGTGTTAAGATCTCTGTACCCTAGTATAAATGACCAGGCTAAGATAGAAGTCATATTAAATAGTGAGTCATAAATTGTGTATATAGCCTTGGACAAAGCTCTTAGTTTGGGCCTGACTTAGGATTTTGACATAAGACTGTGTATGGAGAATGCCAATCAATAGGTCAATGAGTCCTTGAGGATAGCTAAGAATGTGTCCTTCAAGTTTGCTGAAGATTTCATAATATATTTGCAAATGCATATATTTGAGAAATCTGCCTATATAGTACTACTGGGGAGGCCATTTTATACAGCAACAGAGAGCAATATACAGAACTTGAAGGATGGGAGTGCAATCATCACCATCAGAGACCCTTATACTAGGAAGAGAACTGCACTATCCACCTATGAGAGAGGGAAGAAGCCTCCTAACAAAAGAAAAGACTTAGAAAAAGTGTCAGCCTTGAGGAATTGATCCCAAACTAAGGAGAGGCTACAATAATGATTGAGGGCAGTGAAGAGGAAGGTTTCTGGATGAAGAGGTATTGTGTTAAGGAAGAAAGCTTTGAATAACAAGAACTTAGAGATGTGTTTTTGTCTGCTTACCAGGCTACTGGAAGGGCAGAAGAGAGGACAGGGCAGTTATTAGGAGCCTATCTGAATAGGGAGTTAGGATACCTACCTCAAGAGTTAAAGAGTGGAGGGGAGAAAAACCAAGAGGAAACAGTGTAAGTGTTTAGGAAATACAAGTCTGTAGCCAAGAAAGTTAGGCTAATACTAGGTACCATACCAGAAGAATTCAGAATAGAGAGGAATATCACTAGGGACCCTTTAAAGAATATGCCACCTTTAAATCTAAATCTACCTGAATTCAGACCTACTGGAAGGTACACAGAAGAGTGTAAACAGATTATAGACCAAGTACATGAAGGGGAGTTTCTATAGCTAGAAGAAAGAAAGTTACTGCACCACTTGATGATACAGCAGAATAAAGCTTTTGTCTGGAATGATAGTCAGAAGGAGAAGTTCAAAGAGGAATACTTTCCACCAGTAGTAATGCCAGTAGTACCTCATCAGCTATAAATATTGAAAAACAGA
>JABCKS010000557.1:0-16194 GCA_018851325.1 Termitomyces sp. DKA19 | reverse complement strand
CACATAATACACTCAAGACACAGACTCCAGAAGTCCTCACACAGAGACAACTAGTGGCACCTCAAGCTAGTGGAAATTCTGTACTCTACAACCCACCCCAGATCATCAATCATGCTAATTTGGATGCCATCAACTCTGACAATGCCTCTGATGGCAACTTACCTCTGAACAACCACCCAACCACCAGCAGATGTAGTCATACCACCTCTGAATGTAGAGGTGTCTCAACAAACTCCAGCCTAAGTGATTCACTTCCTTGGAACCACTGAACCTTTGCCTATTAATTGCCTGTCTATTTGCTACTCTACTTGGGCTATTTATACCTCTTTCTACAGTGCACAGACTACTTTCTACATATGACTTTTAGTTTCAGACATTTCAGCACCTCTACCCTAAATAGTATTCCAATTCCTACTTTTGAATGTTTTGAATGCTTGTTTTGTTGCAACAGGCTAATGTCTTGTGCTGTCATTCTTCTTTCCTATTCTGAGCTTCTTCTTTTCCCATATATCTCTTTCTCTTTTTTATTGCTTCCATTTCATTCATAGTTTCTATTCCATTCATATTCTTTCATTCATCTTCCCTTTTTCTCCTTTTAGACAACATTCCAATCTAGTTATTCTTAGATCAGATCTTATTTTGATCCAGATCTTGCCAGAATCAATGCCACTCCAGTGCTTTTGTCAGTCCCATGCTTCCCTCCCATTACAGTGATTGGACTATCATTGAGTGTATAGCCTAGTATAGTCCTTGTCCTATTCTGTTCTGTATTTCTTCTGGTGTATTTCAAGGAAATAATGTTGCTGGAACTTGTTTTACCAGGAGACTTACAGTTTTCAGCCTTAAAAGATGTTTATTTTGACCTCTGGTGTTTTATTATGTTTCCAATGTTGTAATAACATTGTATCAACAGGAGGTGATGTGTTCATGGCCAGTGGCACAGTATCATAGAGCTTAAAGCATCAACCCACTGTAGCACTGAGCATGACTAAGGCCAAGTATATGGCCCTTATTCAAAGTGCACAATAGGCCCTCTGAATGTACAACTTCTTAGCTAAGGTCAATTTACCACAGAAATCTTTATCCATGTGGATAATCATTTGTTTATAGCCCTTGTAGAATTGACAAAAGGCTATGCTTGCACCAAACATATAGATATATGACATCATTATATTTGAGAAAAGATATGCAAAGGACAAATCAAAATCATACTCATACCTTTGACTGAGAAAATAGCCAATATTTGTATAAAATCTCTCCCATAGATGAACTACAAATACCTTGTAAACTTCATGGAACTTCAAAATTAGCACACCCAGAGTGTCAGGGGGAGCATTAGCATATGACTTCCAGTCTGTACTAATATACCTGATGATATTTATTTATTTATCTTTATAATTTCCACTTATTATCTTATTGTTTGTGTTATGTTGTGCCACTCCAGTGTAATATTTTTTATTTGTCAGTCTTTACTGGCAAACCTTATTTTGTAGTATAAATACAAAAGTACACAACATTTCTCCTCAGTCATGTTTACAGACTTTGTTGTGACCTTTGAAGGGTATATCAACTACTACTTATACTTACCTATTTATACTTATACTACCCTGTAGATTACATATCTTATATTTGTCTACAGGTCAATATATCAGTTGTATTCACAGACTTCATTATGACCTCTAAGGGATTACATATCTTATATTTGTCTACACTTCTCCCTCTACCTTGTGAAACCTATCCCCACAAATTTCTTGATCTTGTATATGGAGTAGTGATCTCTTACCCACTTGCTTTCTCTTTTATCCCTCCTCATTATATCCTCCACTCTCCTCACTGCCTTCTTCATGTTTTTCCCCTCCACCACTATATATGTATCATCTGCAAATGACCCTGCCATCTCCCTGTTCTCCTCCTTTGTGCCTTTGATCTGCTCTGCATTATAGAAGTTGTAACATAGGCTCAACATGTTGCATCCTTGGTCTAGCTTGTTATTTACCAGGATTATCTCTGACATGTAGTCATCAAAGGAGATCACTGTCCTCCTCCCTTTCAGCTTCCTCTCAAACCACCCTACCATCTTTGCTGGCACACTTCTCCTTCTCATATTATTCACCAATATGCATAGTACCATGTTTGGGAAGGTTTCCTTTACATCCATGAATATCACTACCACCTCTTTTCCTCTTTACTATGCATTTTTTTATAAAGATTGTCAGTATGTGGATTGAGTCAGTCATTGACCTGCCTAGTCTACCACTAAACTGGTTCCTTGGCAGCATATTTGCTCCCTCAACTAGGTATATTAACTTCATTTTGACACATAATAATAAGACTTTTGCTACTGTGTCCAGCAGGGCTATTGGTCAACATGAGTTTGGGTTGCTGTCATCATCTTTACCTAGTTTCCTTTACACCACTGTTCTAAAAACTTTCCACCTCTTGGGGTACATCTTCAACTCAAATGTTGCCTAAAATATTGGTCCAAAATATGGTACAATGGTGTATCTTTTCTTCTTTAATACTATGTTTGGGATGCTCCTCAATTCAAGTGCCTTGTATGGCTTTAGTTTTGCAACTGCCACATGTATTTCCCTGTCTGTGAGGGGGAACCACTTGAAGGCTGCTTCTGTTCCATCTGTAATGTCTTCTACACCTGTCTCCTCTATTGCATTATAGAAGAATGTGCCATGGAAAATCTTTGCTTTCTCCCCATTGTCCTCCATCTTCCTCTCTACCCCATTCACACTTCCTTTCAGCAATGGCATCCTTGCTCTCCCCTCATCCATTGGTACCATTATTACAAAGTTTTTTGCATCTCAGACTAATTTTGTATCCACTGACTCCAGCCATTTGTTCCACTACTTCCTCTTAGTATCCTTGATTGCCTGGCTGTAATTGTTGTGTGCCCTTCTGTATACCTCATGTGCTGGGGTGGTTCTGTATCCCTTCCACTCATATTGACTCCTTTCCCAATGCCCTCACCCTCATCTTTATCTCCATCAACTCCCTTGTCCACCACCTCTTAGTGCATGATGGTCTCCCTTCTCACTAGTACTGTTGCCTCCACTGTTTCCTATATTGCCTCCATCACTCTTTCTAACCTTTTCTCTACCTCCTCTCTTCTGATCTCTGCTGTCTCTACTTTCTCCAGCCTCCTTTCTAGCTCCTCCTTGAGTGCTTCTCAGTCTGCCTTCCTGAAATCCCATATCTTTTCCTCCTCTCTGCACATTATCACTATATTGAGTGTTGTCATGATTGGAAAGTGTTTGGTGTTTGATGGCTGTTCACTCTGTAGGGCCTCATATCTGATTATCTGCTCAGCTAGGGTGTCAGTCACAAAAACATTGTCTGGTTGAGTTAGATTCTTAGTATTTTTTGCCTTGAGGGTAGGCAATGCTGGCTTCAGTGCTATGGTCATCCTATATCTATTCAGTATCATAATGAGTTCCTCTGCCACATCCAGCTTTTTCCTTGTAAATAGGTAGCCATTCTGCAGATGATTCCACATTGGGTGGTGCCTATTAAAGTCACCTACCTAGATGTCTGCTCCATTTTGTCCTCTCATATCTTGCCCCTCCCTGTTTCTGAGTAGGAGGTCCAATGCCCTTATACTGCCTGAGTGTCTGCAGTTGTTGTAAACATTGAACACCCACAGCATGTGCCCTTCTGTTTCAATACTTACTCCTACAATATCCATACTCTCTATATTCAGCTTCCTCCACTTGTTTATTACAATCCTTTGGCTCACAAGCATGATCACCCTTGTTCTCCTTAGGTTTTTCTTGCCATGTTGCTTTGGGTATACTGGCCTCCATTTCTGAATAGCTTTAGATTGCTTGTCAAAGTCAAAGTAGGGCTCTTACAGGCAGATTATGTCAATGTTGTCATCTATTGCATTTAGTACTGCATGCTGTGCTATTAGTGATTTGTTCAGGTTCTGCTGCTAAATAGTTAGCTTGTTTTCCTCATTGTCCCCTGCTCTCCCAACTCTCCTGTTGTTGCACTTATTGCAATAATGGACATGAGAGCTGTTATACTTTGTCTTTGAGCATGTCCAGTAATTCCATAAACATGCTGAATTTGTCTTCATCTCACCTGGAGGCATTCTGGTACCTAGCTTCATTGGGGATGCCATCAATATTGTATGCTGGGATAGGGCATATGAGAGGTAAAGTGGTAAGGTGGCATCATTTCACATATTCCATGTCTAGGAAAAGGCCAGTGGCCCCACTATCAAGTAGGGCATGCCAAGGGTCTGCTGGGTGTCTATTGTCTCTATCTCTACCTCTAGTCTTAAATAGTTAATGATGGAGGGGTGGAGGCAACAATATAACAATGAAGGAAGTGACATTCCTAGGCAAGGATTTTCTGGCATGGCTGAGAGGGAGTTTTCCCAGTCAAGGCTTTGACTGAGGGGTGTTGTATATTGGAAAGGGTGCTTATAGTTTCAGTCACAGAATCAGGTGCAACAGGGCTTGTATTAGATTCTATGGATAACATGGTAAGACAATTAGCACTAGCCAATGGAGGTGTACAGTTCATCTATTGTTTTTCTAAAAATCCTCCTCCAACTCAGAAAGATAGGCACTAGCTTCTCTACCTTCCTTACTGAGAGGTCCTCCTGTAGAAGCATCTGAAGAAGGGGCTCCAGAGGCATTCTGAGTAGCAAGAGGTTGAACCAATAATTTCTCCTGCTTAGCTGGGGAGAGGTAGTGGACTTCCATCCCTTGGGGGCAGTAGCAAGCAAAGTGGCCTGCCATTCCACATTATCAACAGAGCAAGGGGATGGAAGAATGCTAATAAGAAGCATCTACATCCATGGAAATGCCTGTAGGTAAGAAACAAAGAGGAGCAGGAGCAGGAGGGTATGTGAGATTGGAGCAAGCCGATGGGACAGGGAAGAGGGGAGCTTGAAGTAGGAATCCTGCTGTGGTAGCAGAACTAGGCTGAGAGCAAATAGAAGAGGATTGAGTGCAATAGAGTGCTTACTTCAGTTCTATAAGCTGCCACTGCTCTCAAGCCACCTTGTACCATGTCTCAATACATTCATCATCTGGTTGTCCTTCTGCCATGCTGTCAATTTGGTCCATGAGAGAGGGATAGAGTAGCTGAGTCCAAAGGACATGCACATTGCAGATACTGGGAGCATTGCAGACAATACCAAACAACCTGGTAGAGGTATATGCAGGACTACCACCAATGGATGTCAGAATCAAGAAAATATGTGTCAATGTAGCAGCAAGGATAGCAGCCATGTCAGACACACATCCACTGTATAAGCCAGCTAGGCAAGCAGCACTGTTTGTCAGACAACATTGTGCACCACTACACAACATCATGGTGGCAATGGGGGAAAAACCAGACACCATGGAGACAATAGTGATAGTGTGTCACCCACCTGATTGGGAGTGCCCAGCAGAAATTAACATTGACAACTCAGTTGAAGATGCAGAGGGAGGAACAACAAGGCAGACACCACAATTTACATGGATGGATCAGGGCTCAAGGGGAAGATAGGAGTGGTGGTGGTGCTATAATCAAAGGTTTGGAAAGGAGGTGAAAGTGGTGAGGAAATGTTTGGGACCAGAGGAACACATGGTATTTAAGGGAGAATGCATGGGTCAGATACTAGGGTTTGAATTGCTGAGACAAGAGGTGAGGAGAGAGGTGAGGGCAAAGAGGAGGGTGAGGAATGCAATGGTGAGAATAGACAACCAGGCAAGGATAAGGGCATTGGAGGACCAGGGACCAGGGACAGCAAGGTACTTAGTGGATGAAGTGCTGCAGGGAATCCAGAAGGTTTGGAAGATTGACTTGCAGTTGAAGATCAGAATATACTGGATGCTAGGACATGCAGGCATACCAGGGAACAAAAGGGCAGATAGGGAAGCCAAGCAGGCAGCAAGTAGAAACAAAACCAAGACCTTGCGGATCCCACTCCTGAGGAAGCCACTGAAGGTGTCCAGGGTAGCAATCATAGCAGCACACAAGAAACGATGGAGGCGGGAGACCGAGAAATGCATACGAGACTCACCTAGGTTTGACAGACTGAAAGTCATCAATCCAGAGGCGCCCAGGACGAAAACCATAACACATACCCTGACCAGCCTACCCAGGAAGCATGTGAAGCCTTTGACACCATTGCCCCGGGACCAGACAGTATGCGTAGGCTGCTAAGCGACCCTGATGCAGCGAAAGCCCTACTCCAGTACATCAATCGCACGAGGAGATTCAAATGAACATACGGAGACCTAACAACCACTGAGGACACCACCCAGCCGAAGAAAAAGATAAAACCGAGACGCCAGCACTGACGCAGAAAAGAGAGAGAAGACGATCTCCCGGACAAATAGCAATACTAATACACTTGCTTTACCCTAGGCACGCCTCTTAAAGGCATAGTACGGACCGCAGCCCACCATCCGGGCACATTTCGGCCACCGCGTCAGCGGGAGCCAATGGTATTACAGAAGACCACAGTAGACAGAGCAGATACGTAGGTAATGCGCGTACAGTAGAACCCGACATAGGGCGAAGCCCCAGCGGGTTTAGGACACAAAAAAAGGGCTATTTCTATTTGTGAACCCCATGAATCCTATGAACCCATGTCAGACTGTGTGACATCGAGACGAGGCAGACAAGTTGCAGCACTGAAATCGAGCCAGAATACTCTATCATTGATCAAAGATGATTCCATACTATTTATCAGTCCTGTGTTAATCTGCGTGAAGACTTCGGAATTTGAAGCTTAAAACTCTTGGAAGAATAAATGAATGAAATTGTCCAATCACATTACACATCATGGTTTTTCGACTTTCGGTTTCTATATCAGGGAGGGTATTTCCGCCTTCATTGACCGCAACTCTGCCATTTCGATATTGCTCAGTGACGTCTGCCCTGATGGAATGACTATACTCCGCAATCTACCAGTATTGGCAGGCGAAGATAAATGTTCAGGAAGCTTCGCCGAGGCCTGGGCTAAGTCGAATTCATTGTGCACATTGCGAACATTGAGGATAATTCGATTTCCCATGACACAGGACATTGCAACTGAGAACCCGATCGGGATCTCCAGAAGGTTTTGCTGAAGAGAATGGGATCTCAGTTGATCAGATTCAAGAACAGAGAACGTACTGAAGCAATCGAGAAGATCAGAAGGTTTGTAAGGTATGTAGCGAACATACTATTGGAAAACAAGTTCTGTTGAGAGATATCATTAAGAAAGAATCTCGAGGTGTACATACACGACATAATAGAGCACAGAGTCGCGAATGAGAATTCGGACGATATGATGCCCTGACAGAAGTGATGGAGAAGTTATTTTGAATGTCTCGTAGCCTTTGTACAGGGCTAAAATGCAAAGAAGACTCTCAAAGGCTAGTATGGGTACCCAAAAGGCATAGAAGTGCGTGTCGACGTTATCCAATCGACAGGATATCAGACCTGACAATCGGAAAGCATTTGCTGTGTAGATGGGCAAGCAGCGTGAGGTTCTGTACATGATGGGTGTTCTGAATTCGACAGACCTCTTATTTTAGACAGTACAAATCCCATTATAGCTGCAGAGGCTGACGTCGCCAATAGGAACGAAATTCCCATCAGGACCAGAATTTTTTTATTGAGAGAGTACATGGCGTAGAGCCGCATTTGAAGAATCACTGAGAGAACATTGAGCTTAGTTTGTAGGGTGACAGTCGCACTGACCTTCGGCTATTATACATGCAATGAGACCGGTCCAACCCTGCCATCGAAAGAAGTGGAGACCTAACACACAATCATCAGTTAAGTGTCTATGCCCTGAGAAACCAAGCAGGAACATACAACTACGCGTGATTAAATAGATGATCGTAGCGTCAAAGATGCAACTTACAACTATGAATCCCGAAATGTTAAGGATCAGTAAATCATGATGGACGAGATGACAAATGGCATTTACGGAATTCGTGAGAAGTGGGAAGAAAAGAGCTTTCACGGCATGTCAGTCTGCAGCAGAGGTACAAAGTGGGATAGTGTCATACCGTAATTGTTGATACTGAAATGAAGCAGTGAGAATGATCGAGTACATCAATCTCTAATTGTAGAGCACGTACATGACGGATATTAATCCATAGTAGCGATTCTGACAGATGTGTAAATGTCGAAACGTCTATGAGTCCTCCTGATACTCACCAATAGAAAGAGAGCTTTTCCACAAGTCCAGGCGCTTTTCTACACACTCGTCAGCATACGATCGGCACGATTAATGAAATTCCCGAGTACCCAGATGAGTTCCACCTATTGTCTCTAGTGATGAGTAAGCACTAGGAGAGACGAAGATATAGCCTACTTCATTGTCGAGCGTGATCACTTCGTATATGGCTGACATGAGTCACCTCAAAGATGCGAAATAGAGTACATACGATGATCGTAGATGATAATAGTTCCGGATGCGACTGTACAGAGTTAGATTGAGATTAGGGGAAGAATATCGTGAGCACTCACGTTGTGAGTAACGTATTGCCTGGATATCATGTATACCAGAAGCAAGAATGCTCAGCAAGCTCATCTGGAGGGAAGAAGATCCTTCGTCTTGAGGACACTTAAACAAGAGGCATCGAAAGGGAAATTTGCGTGAACTTCTATATCATAGTGTTATAATAGCCCCTGACAGCCATTACCACACACAGACAATTCTGCTCCCACAGCCACGGAAGTAGAACCGCTTTTAATGTCTCGAAATGTAAAGAAAAGCCTGCTGATTACATCAGAGGGAGAATCAAAGATGTGATCATCCATGGTGTCAGTCAGTCGAAGAATGTTGTCCAATATAAGCTCTGCAATCAAGTAAGTCATTTTGTATTTACGCGTTTTCGGGCATCCACTCTCTTGATCGGTAATAAAATATTTTCCGTTCTTACCAAAAGAGCGAGATTCGTTCCTAAGCAAGTATAGAGCAAGGCTAACATGCAAATGCTGACAGTACGGACGGATCGATGATTTGTACCGTACCCTAAGACCTATTTGGTATTCATTTCACGACGTGCCCGCGTGACTGGATTGACAAAAAAGTCAACTTCTGATAATATCAAGATCATCGTAATTGAAATCAGGACCTCGGCACGTTCAATTCCACGGGCAGCACAGCAGATGAATGCCAGGAGTGATGTGTTGGGATGACATGTCGGAAAATCATCAATCCTGACCGTAAAACGTCCGTAGCATCACAAAAGCAGACAAAAAAAGCGATAGAAAGACAATGTACTTATCCGGTTGGCGACGCAATGAAATGAACCATCACACTTGAGTGTGGGGGCTGGTACGGGGCTCAATCATGATTCAAGTCGAGTCCGAGAACCATGGAAATCACTTGCGAGAATACGAGGCACGATGTCCGAACGCGGCCGCCTCGAGGCCTCTCGAGGCATTCAAAGAAACTTCGTATGGAATGTTAATAACATCAGTTTCGCGTCCGGAGAATTCCGCATAAGGATGGCATACTCATGCGCGCGCTTGAGCCATCAACAATCGACAACTTCATAAGAAATTTATTCACGCCGTTCCTTTTCATATACAGGAGGGTCTCAGCACGACCTTTTGTTATAAACGTCTGAATGATTAGGGACGTTGAACTTGCTCCTAGCGGAGCTGTACTCTCCTTTCGACCGAGCAATGAGCAGGTAGGAAATCTTAATCGACATCCTTCTGTTCCACAAGAAACTGATTGACAGGTGGTAAAACCTCTGTTGCATGGCTGGACCTGACTGACACATTGCCTGACAAATATCTTCTACCTCTCTTGAATCACCTGAGCTTGAGATGACTGTATTTCGTCATCGGTCAGGATACATCAGTCTCTTTACTGGCCCATCCACGTTTTATGGAGTAACGAGACTGAAACACGAGAAGACAGCTTCTATCGTGCCGTGCGCAGAATTTCAATTTTGATCTAGCCTTTTTCATCTGTTAGGGAGCTTTAGGTCCCATCTCAGTGAGCACCCAGCACCTCTACCGGTCACTTTTACATCAATTCGCCACATAATCACTACTGTTGGAGGGGACGGAGAAAACTCGCTAATTCTCCTGATGATGATGGGATCCTGATCATTCCGAAGTGTTGCTGCACCAGGTGAAATAGGCTCAATTACTATAGTCGACTTGTCAATTGTGTGAGTCAAGGTGAAAGTGAGATGTGTCGCAATGCGTTGACCCAGCTGGAGACGTTCTTAAGCACTTCGGCCCAATCGTCTTGCTCCTGGTGTTTCACTTCAAATAGTTGGACAATGTTATATGTTCGAACACAGCTACGGAAAGAAAGGAATTATTTTGTGAGTGATCTAGCAACATCTCTGTGAGCTAATTAGTGCCTGTTCCAAAGATTGCAAGTGCGTATGAGACAACAATCCATCGTCATTTGCACATCTCATGAGTTTTAACGTGACTTCATTTGCAAGGGTCGGTAGAGGGCGATGAGATTCTAGACCCAGTGTGTAATCCTACCATTTTCCACGGGTGCATCGATAACTTCACAGCCGCCAAGAACTGACATCAATAACTTTGACGATTGTTTGGACACAACCTGGCACTACGAAAACATCTCACTTCGCTTGTACCATAATAGTTATCGATTATCCACAGAAGGACAGCCTCTCAGGAGACGTGCGGCTTAGAGTATCGCCCTCGAAAACGATTGAAGACCGGTGTACGATGTGTACCTCTTCCCTCATACATCTCGCAATGATGTTGCGCCGGTATTATATTTCCATCTCACTCGTTCCTTTTGTCTGTTGTTCACTCCATTCAGAAGCCACTAGAGGGACATTGCGTACCTACAAACACAAGAACAACAGTACAGGGTGCTCGCTCGGTGTTTTCACTCGATCATATTCATGTTACACCAGTAAAAGACAATGGGATCTTGATGTCTTCTGCCAAGGGTACTAGTGTGGTTTTGCCGTAGATTCTAGGGGTTACTTGGTAATTCACAGCCCTCGGACAAAAGTCATGTGTCCCTTCGCTCAACAAGCAGCCCCAAGACAATTGCAAGGACCACTCGACAGAACAGTGAGACAACTTGTCCTTCAGCAAGCAGGTATCCTGAAGTATCAGCATACAACAAGTGGGCATCTTCTGCATCTAATCGTTCAATATAACCAGTGAACTCTACATCATACATGGGCCATGGCCATAACTGCTTGTCATCATGGCTCGGAAGACAACTCTCGAACCATCCAATACAGCTCCAATCGGGGCCAGGAGTAGCCATTCCCGCCTCGGCCTGTCTCGGCCTGTGCTTTTTCAGAGCCTCTCAGGTTTGGTGCTGTCTGTTGAAGTCCGACCTAGATAGCACAGATACAATCAGTATCTAATCCTCAGTCTGTGTAGAATCGACTCAGTTAAGTACCTAGATAGCACAGATACAATCAGTATCTAATCTATGGTACTTGTAAGTATTATTCGGATGTGGAAAATGATTCGGCTCACCCTCAGTCTGTGTAGAATCGACTGAGGGTGTCCATTGGGATGAGGGGGAAATATATACTCGTATAAGTCCATTGTTTCGTGTCAGACAAAGCAATGTGATATATGTGATATGACGAGGGGAGTCATTTACGGTGGCCACAACAGATCGTAACACTGTCAAAGGTTTTTCAGGCCGGACGGAGACGATAGGATAGTTTTGAGCGACATAACTTCGGCTTTTAGAGGACAGACAAGGTTCAAGTCGTGTTTATATGAAATCAGGGCTATTATGAGGGAAGATGGCCGGTACGGAGAAACCACTCTGCATCAGAAAGAAAAATGAATGCGCTCTCCGACGACATCTATATGCATACAAAGTAAGCCCACCAAAACACCGGCCGCAAAAATGACTCTTCACTGACATTGCGTGATACAATTTTGCCGAATAAATCGGAACATACTGCTGAGGCCCATGATCCCTGACTCAAAGCTCCAGAAGGCCTTAGTTCTCCTGCCCAGGATTTTGAGCCGAGCCGGCGTTGTAGTCCGCTAGAAAAGCGACACGCGTTCTCAGTAGATATCTGAACGCTGAATTGATCTTCATCGGCAAACAGTAAGTGCACCACATTGCGTACTATGATCTAGCCAGATGAAATGGACCACATTGAAAATATCCAGAAGACTGCTTTCTTTCAAGACTCATGTCATTGTTTTGCCGAATACCGGCGAGACTTGATGGAACGCTTCCTCTCTCACATTATGCTTACTTATGAGAACATTAGTTCTCAATACTACTAACGTGTAACGTGATTCACCCTGACACTGGCCCGCGACTAATACTACCAGTCGAATTAGCATCACAACTGCGGGCCCGAAGTACGATTCTCCTGCACGTACGAATATATTGGCGCTAACCAATCTCTCATGGTTTACACTTGTATAGTAATGTGTCGGTCATTTCTCCGGACATGCTAACTCGGCTCGGCGCAGCATCGACTAAGAACCAGGCTACGTAGGATGTACCAGGAAGATGTCACGCGGACGCCGATACACAGGGTGGAGTATGTATCTTCTGCTCTGTTTTTTTTTCTGCACCGAGATTCCCGGTCCCGAGCAACCAAGCACGAAAACTGGTGAATGTTAACACAATTTCACGGTGCGTCTATCTAAGATCTGGCTTTGACCGCCTTGTCTTCTAAAGGTAGAAGTCCTGGGTCCGGCTCGGTCTGAATGGACCGAATTCTAAAAGGAGACGTGCCAATAGTTCGACCTTGGATAGATTCCATCCCTATGTTACGACAACGGAAGTTTCGTTCGTGGAGGTTATCACGGATCTTGTGTAATTGGAGTTCAACATGGACTGTTGCCATAAGGTCCCTGTATCTAAGGCAACCTCTGCAAATTCTTCTCATCTTTACTTCACTTCATCTTTACAGTTCACATTCCTTGTTGATTTAGTCCTAATGCAAGTCTTTCAATTTCTACATGACAACGACCAAGCTTTGTTTGGGAGTCATTGATGATGGCGGGGAGCTGAAACTTGAGTGTACTGTTGTCATATCCATCGGAGTCTTGAAATATGCTAAGACAGCTCGACCCTTCAGTCGTTTCCAGTGACAACACGAATTCAAATGGACAAAAGGTATCTTTCTCTCAGCCACTTTCAGCTCGAAAGTTTGAATACCATTGTTCCATCGTCAAGTGGCGAATTATACAAGATGGCAAGAACTACCAGATTGTGAATGTCGCCGTTCACCAGTGTCTTGGATTGTCCATGAGTTCGTCTGTCCTGCCCCAAGGAGATACACCTTTACGGGTGGCTTTCCCATACCCTGGAAGATATCTGAGGAGGAGGATGGTACACACCATGTACGGGTTTTCCGATACTGAAATGACGAGTCACGGCTAACTCAGCTTGGTTATCACAGGATCAGCTCAAATGGTCTGGTGCTTACGACTAGAGGAGTGACAGTCGATGCTCAGTATGGAGTCAAAAGAAAACTCTTTTTACCACTCTACGCTATCAAATACATTTCTCGTACAGAAAGAACTAAATGCCGGCGAACAGCGGTGGGCCAGCGGCCAAAAGCAGCAGCCAGACAACACGGAAATCCGGAACGGGACCAGCGACGCGAAGCACCACGAGCGGAGCAGAGTCCCACACCCAGGGCTTGACCGTGCAGACAGAAAAGGACGCGCGAAACTGGTTTTACGACAACGGACACCTAGACAGGCACAGAGGACACGATCGAGATCGACACGCTGAAGGGAGCCCTGCTGCAACTGGCGCGAAGGCACGACTTGCCGACAGAAATCAAGGATGGAATGAGAGCGGTTGCATATGGGATGGAATTCATGAAGGCAGGCGAGACGGAGAGGATAGTGGCAGAAACGATGGAGAAGGCGATGGAGGAGTATAGGGAGGTGCTCGAGAGCATGGCGGAGGCGTCAGTGAAGATGGTGAAAGAGATGGCAGAGCAGGCGAAAGAGGTCTCGGATAGGCTGGAAGAGGGGCAGATAATGGAGGAGGGAACGAGGCGAGGCGGAGTGGAACACGGGGGGAAAGGAGGGCTGGGAACACAGGGAATGGGAATGACTTTCGCAGAAGCAGCACGGAAAGCGGAGAGAGAGGACATCATACAACAGGCGCACAGCAAGATGAGGCAACTGCTCATCGACAATGCGGAAGGTACAGGCGGGTGGAAGGAGCTCACGGAGAAGGAGCTGATAGAGAAGGCGAGGATTGCGAAGGACATGATGGGCATACAAGGGCTGGACAGCCCAAAGGTAGATTTCCTCTCAGCGAGAAAGCGTAGAAACAGGAGGGTCCTATATGAGCTGAACTCGACAGATGCAGCTGAATGGTTAACACGCAAAGACATGAGGAAGGCATTCCTAGAGAAATTCAGGGCAGGCGCAAAGGTAAAAGACAGGGTCTTTAACGTCTTCATCGAGTTTGTACCAGTTATGCTGGGAGACATGCCAGCCAACAGACTCGCAAGGATTGAAGAGGACAACCACCTGCAACCAGGCGAATTAGTGACAGCCAGGTGGGCACGAGCCCCTCATGCCAGAAATGCAAACCAGAAGGTTGCACACCTCATCATCTCATGCACATCGAAGACTGGAGCCAACCTCATCAGGAACGGCCTGGTCATTGAGGGGAAGAGGGTAATGGCCAGGAAACTGGACCAGGAACCGAGATGCTGTCTGAAGTGTCAGAGGTATGGGAAGGGCCACATCGCTAACAATTGCAAGCAGGAAAAGGATACATGCAGACTGTGCGCCAAAGACCATAGGACAAAGGAGTGTAAGGAAACAGACCCAGCAAAGTTTGCCTGTGTCAATTGTAAGGCCAAGGGGATTCGACACAACCACCCATCATCAGCAAGAACATGCCCAACCTTCATAGAAGCTAAAGACTGTATACTCAGCAGGACACCAGAAATGAGGTACAAGTATTACCCAACTGACCAACAGTGAACATGGGCATGAGTGGACGAGGGATGGGCTGTGATCCCAGGCTGACAGGAGGGGCAGATTGCCCTCACAGCTGGTGGGGCACTAGGCAGATACATGATACAAGGAATAGGGCAAGGCTGCCTAGCAGGGGGCAAACCAGGCCAGGGAGGAGGAGCTGGAGCAGCTGGTGGGAAGGACAGAGAGACACAAGAGGTAAGCAGGGAGCCACCACAAGCAGGAGACATGCAGATGACGCTGGATGCATACCAGTGGGCAGACAGCATGCCAAGTAGCCAGACGGTGCAACCCAGGCAACAAACCAACCCCAGGTGGGATGAGGAAGATTTCGGGGTGTTCATGGAATTGCTGGATGCCCTCAGAGACAAAGCACGACAGCTCTCACCACTGGCATCACAATGAGTGCGACAATGGATGGTGCAAGTGTGCAGGGACGAGAGAGGCTAACAATTTGGCAGCAGAATCTGAACAAGTCACTAACAGCACAACATGCAGTACTGAACATGCTGGATGACAGCGTGGACATAATATGCCTACAGGAACCCTACTTTGACTTCAACAAACAATTGAGGGCCACCCAGAAATGGAGACCTGTATACTCGAAACAACATGACAAGAAAAACCCAAGAGGAACAAGGGTGATCATGTTGGTGAACCATAGAATCACAATGGACATATGGAGGAGACTGAACGTGGAGAGCTCAGATGTAGTGGGGGTAAGTATTGAAACAGAAGGGTGCACACTATAGGTGTTCAATGTCTACAATGACTGCAAACACCAAGGGAGCATCAGGGTGCTGGACTTCTTCTTGAAGAGCAGGGAAGGACAGGAGTCAAGAGGACAAAATGGAGCAGACATTTGGGTGGGTGACTTTGATAGACACCACCCAATGTGGGACTACCCACAGAATGGTCACCTCTTCACATGGCAGAAACTAGACACAGTGGAGGAGCTCATCTGGATTCTGATGAGACACAGGATAGTAATGATGCTGAGACCAGCAATGCCTACCCTAGAGGCAAAAAATACCAAGAACCTGACCTGACCAGACAATGTCTTTGTGACTGACACTTTGACAGTGCAGATAATCAGATGCAAAGCCTTATAGAGCAAACAACCACCAAACATGGACCACTTCCCAATCACAACAACACTCAATGTTGCAATAATGCAGGTGGAGGAGAAGAGGACATGGGACTTTAGGAAAGCAGATTGGAAGGCATTTGTAATGCTGTTACTGAGCCTTTCATGCACTAGACTGTAAGTCAGAACCT
>JABCKS010000556.1:0-16201 GCA_018851325.1 Termitomyces sp. DKA19 | reverse complement strand
TCCTCAGAATTGTATAATCAAGACTGTATTGTATGTACCTAGAAGACAGATTATATCAGTTAAAGTATTCTAGGTACGACTATCAGTATGAGTGGATATGAGTATAATGTAAGTAATGTACCCTCAGAATCATATAATTGAGACTGAGGGTACTGTAGTAGCAGGTATGTATATATACCAGATTCAGACAAAGAAGTCAGTGGCCTTTGGTGGCCCTAGCTCCCTGACAATGGTGTGCACATGGCCCTCAGTGGCCCTAGCCCCCTGACAATAGTATGCGCGGTACTCTTCACATCATCATGTCCACGGTATCCTAACAAACTACTTGGGACAGTGTTATTGAGGGGAACTTATCAACAATGGTGTATATCTGGTTGACATTTGGTTGGTTGGATGGCATTATTGAGTGGAGTTTGTCAACAACAGTGAGTTACTGTGTCTGGTTGACACTCCACTGGTCATTGTTGCCCTCCAGTTTGGTGACATAGGACAGAGACTCATAAGCCTGAAACTTGTTAATTCTGTGTAGTTACAGAAAGATCTCAACACTGACTTGGGTTAAATGGATAGAAATGGTGAACCCTAGGCAGATGTTATTATACATGATTTCAAGGCTTGGCATTATGGTCAACTCTAGGCTGGTATATTTGAACTAAAAAGTCAGCATTGTGATAAATATGAGAAACAGTGTGCATTTGTGATTGTTTGGATACCATAACAACTCCAAATACAAATGAGTAGTAGATGTTCTCCTCAGAATCAACAATGAAACTAATACTGGTCTGAATCTCTTTGTTCCTTAGTCTAAGGTGTCTGAACCATTCAGAGTAGCCAATGCAGTGAAGGTACAAGGACACTTGTTAAGATCAGCAATGTTGAAGAAGTCATCATTGTCATCCTTGGGCTTGTTGTAGTCATCTTTGACTTTTGGCAGTTTAAACTTCTGAATGACTACTGAGGCTCAAGCTACTCACTGGACTGACTATCAACTCTTGATTGAGAATACACTAGTAATAGTGATGCAACAGCACTACCCATCTTAAATTGAAGAGACCACAGTTTGAGCTCATTCCTGGTCTGACCAGCTGCTAACTGTCATAAGTATAAACCATAACTTAAGTCTTGAAGCCAAAGCACAACTAATTCAATGGTATATTAACTATATCCCTAATATCATCCTCACCTTCCTCCAATGATATGGTACTCACTGGTTTCTTTTTTTCAACAGGCAGTGGGAGCAATACTTCAATGCTTGAAGGTGTTATAACCATTGATAGCTGAGCCACCATCATAGCCAATTCCAGGTATTCTAGCTATTCAGGAGGAGAATGCCTTTGTGGAATTGAGTTAGGTACAGAAGAAACAGCAGAAGAAGATGTGGGCAAGGAGAACTTAAAGTTATAGTTTATTGAACCATTACATTTATGTTTATTGCCTGTGCTTATGCTTTTACTTGTGGCATGTTGAAGCTGTACCTCCTCCATATCATTGTACTCCTTTTGTTCCTTTGGTGTTGGCTTAAAAGACACAGGTTTAGATGGAAAGGGGCTTTTGTCTTAGTTGAAAAAGGGTGAGGTTTGAGTAGAAGGTACATCTGCTGGACAGGTGGGTGGGAGCATTGAGGTGCAATTGAGCAATTGTTTAAATTGGTTCAGGGGAGAGTTGGTGGTTGAATGAAGCTGCAAGGCTTTGGATATGGACTGAGGTCAGTTGAAGAAGGTTGAGCTGGGCAAGGATATAGGTATAGTACTCAAATAGAATGGAGTAATTGGGACCATTCTAAGAGACAATATTAACATATAGCATGATGTAAGGAAAATAGATGCACCTTTTCTTTGAATGACAAGCTAAGATCCAGTAGGGTTATACAACAGGAATACTAAGTTGAAGTGCATGTTGATACTTGACATCTGGAGCTCTGTTTGTGTTACCTGTTAGGGGTAGTGAGAGGGGAGGGTATAGAGGCCAGCCACTGGCTATTGCAATAAATGTCAAGTGAGCAAAGTTTGGCTATAGCAAGTTGAATAGTTGGCCATTGAAGGGTAACTAAAGTCTGAATTATGTTGTACAACTACTGAGGCCAATGAGATTTAACACTTTGAGTTTGCACATTCCAATGCACCTGCAAGCTTGATGGCTTAGAAGATTTGATACCAAATTCATTTAATATGTTATTTTGAAGTGCCCAGAACTCAGTATCACTTTTCTGCTCCTCTACAATATTTCTGTGGACTGTGATGTTGATAATAGAGCCTATAATGGCTCCAGGGAGCAGCAAAATGAAAGAAAACTCAATTAAATAAGCTCATTCACTAAGGAGGATCTACAAGTCTATAATGAACATCTCTTACTATTTTAACTAGCTGATTTTAAATTTACAGCTATTCCAGCATCTAAAAAGGTATCAGAAATACATATTATACACATTTATAATAATAAATACATATACCAAACTTTTCCATAGTGAACATGAAGCACTCTAAAGATTTCTCAGGATATATCACAATGACAAACAAGTGTTGATTGTGGCACTGTTAACACATTTGGTATACAATTTTTATAATTTAGAAACTATAAAATTATTCAAAGTTGCATACAATGCTCTTGCCTAAAAAATACCTACTCTCACTATGGACAATATTGATTATACAGACATTGAGAAAAAGTATGTTAAACTTATGCAAAATAACAAAAAAAATACATAATTCTCATTGTTCAATATAATTATTTAGTTTTTCCCTCCCTTGTTCCTTTTATTCACCTGTGGTATGTGAGAAAACTAAAGAAATATAAGCAAAAAGAGAACTGACCTTCTAGCAATCATAGCTGTCATAAATTTCCTCCTCCCTATTAACTTTTCCAATCACCTTCATACTTTAAAAGACTCAAACACACTTGATCCAGTTAATACATTTGTTTCCTTTTACTTGACTAAAGCATTACTCACCAATGGCAAGGCATTTGATAGGTATCCTAATGCTTTGAGTTCTCTTCAAAACTGTATCCCCCAATACTTCTCCTACAAATGAGCCATAAACTTCACAGTGCAAATATTGTTGCTAGATTGGATGCACACATTGGTGTTGTACTGGATAGAGGTCTAGAATTAAATCAAAAGATAGTCAAAACAAAAGACTATATACAAATTTGTTAGCTCTTCTCCAACTTGAAGATGAGGTACCTTTCAAGTTGAGACTTAAGTGAAAAAAACATTCAAGGGACCAAACACCTTAGATATGATAGAGCAATAGAGTCTTTTGAAAAATAAGAACTTAGAATATTATTCTAAAGCTCAGATAATTATAAGAGTGAGTTTGAGTGAACCTAAGAGTCATAAGAAAAGAATAGAGCTTGAGTGAACCCAGAGCTCATGAATGATGGCATTCAATATACAAAAGAGACTGTATAATTCCCAAAACACCTGACAAGTGTATATTAAGCCCTAAGCCTCAAGGTCACTCAATGAAGGAGGATATTTGAAAATTAGGGTTCTCAAACTCAAAACTTGAAAAGAAGTATATAAGTTTGAATGAACCTAGAACTCATGGAGAAGAATAAAGCTTGAGGGAACTAAGCTCATTAATAGTTGTGTGTTTACAAGTCCAGTCCTACTTCAAAGGACTTTGATAATTACGTAATCCATCCAGGGAAAACATGATAAGTATCAAGTAAGTAAGTATGATCTATAAGTAATATAGTATCAAAGATCTTCAAAGTAGTATTATAGTGATACAGTCACCTTAGTCTATCAAGACTATGCCATAAAGAGGTCCTAAAGATTGCTCAGCACAATAGAAGTGTACAAGTTTGAGTCAAGCTGAGAACTTAAGCTAAATGAGTAAGTTTACTTTGAACCTAAAACTTCAAAGAAAGTGAACAAGCTTGAGTGAACCTAGAATTTGTGAAGAAGGGACAGATCTAAAGCTTAGATGAATCCAGAGCTCATGGTTATATTCAGAAAGTTTAAGTCTGATTTTATTGGTGTTTAGATACTTATATAATCTATTATGAGAACATGATGTACAATAAAACTCAGAGAGATAAGATTGCAATCAGCAATAAATAGAATCATTAATAAGATTATGTATGAGTATAGTTGACTGATAAAGATTACATTTTTGTAAGGACAATGATGAAACTGATATCAACAAACAAGAGTGCTACAGAGCAATAATTAGTAAGTGGCTATATACTTAACTAATCTCAAATTCATTATTGCTTATATATAAATCTCAGACATTCTATTCTAGTCTAACTACTATAATACAATATGCCATTATAATGCTACTTTACTTACATTTACCATTAACAACAATAATAACTAATCAACCAACCATAACTATATTCATGTACATATGTCCCAGCTACCTTTGTAGATAACTTAACAACAATAACATTAGTTTATAGACCTCAAAAATCACTCACAATATCTCCTAATTTAAAAGATTTGGTCTGCTTGTGCATTAGTACTATTTTTTCTCTCTGAATTCAAAGTTTTACCTACTATTTCACCAAGAAATTATGCTTGTATATATAGTTGCACCAATATTCTTAAGTGTTATATACAATTTATTTAAATCTGTCACTTAGCATTAGTGATAAAGTATAAAAAATCAAAGAAAAAAATTCATAGAAAAGACATTTTGCTTATTTACAATGGTCTTTATTCAAGTCACTCTTCCATTCATTAACACTCTTTTGTCATATCTTATAAATGCATCCACAGGATACCAAACCTTCTTTATAAAATCAATATTATAAAAATATTAAATAAAATGATACTTGCTTCAAAATTGAATGGCTAACAATGACTTTGACTCTTCAGCCACTCTTTAATCTTTTCTAACTTTCTTGCATAATACCGAGAATAGAGGTAGTACCAAAAGATAGCCTTCTGTACTCTACTTTTTAATTAAATATTCATGATCTTTTCTTTTTGGACTAATTTAAATAATTAAATATCTGAAAAAAATTGAAATAAATGCACCAAACTCATTTTGAAACAATTTTAGCACTCCACTGTGACCACAGGAAGGCTTTGCTGTTTTTAGCTATATGGAAAAGGAATTTTTAATTTCATGGAAAAATATTAGAAGAAATAACAGTTAACAGTTGTTGTGTTGTAATTTGTTAACATTCGCTACAATTGCCTAATTATACACTTAAAAGAAAAGGCCCATTAGCCTGAAGCAAAACCAAATAATTTGAGGAAATCAGGAATATAAAAGGCCATATGATAATTGAGGACATATTTATAAAATAGGAAGAGGCAAGTAAGCTCTTTTTGATACTTAGTCATAAGCTTCAAATAATACACTCTATAATTTATACTAGTCACTCAAGAAGTAGCTACTTGGACAGCTGAAAAAAGCAGCATTGTCAGATGCAAGAAATTTTTCTTTTGTTTGTCACCATTTCACTATAAGTAAGTTAAAGATATGGGGAGATTTACACAGCCAATCATCTGCCATTAATCTGCTTTGAACTTGAGCCTACTTGATAAGAAAGTTGTTGGGACTAAAGTCACTTAGAAAGGTCTGATAATATCTTTAAGGTCAGCCCAAATAGTCTCCATTTCATCTTCTGAGAAAATTTCTCTATGAAACAATGTAACATCGTGTTTTGGCTGTTAAAGTTATTAGTAGAACAATCTAAGTCAACATTGTACATATACATTGACCAATTTATACATATCCAGAGAAGAATTGCACAAGTATAATTCTCTCTAATTTTTTTATCTCCTGACAATAATTGAATACCTAATCCTGTTACTATATAGATTAAGGCTTCTTTATGCAGATTTCTCCATCTCTTGACTGTTTTATTAAAAGCTAGGCCTTCAGCACTAAAATCAATGAGCTATTGAAGCTACTGGTGAAATATATATATATCATTAAAAATCTTTAACTTATTCTTTGGATTTGGCTCAGAATTGGTTTCATTGTACTGAATATTCACCACAATCAACTTTGTTGAAGCTTCTTTCTTGGTCTTGCACTTCTTATTATCAGGGTCATAACCAAGGATGTTTTGGAAGTATTTTTTTATCAACTTAAGAAAGAGATTATGCATAATATTGATAACAAAGTATGTTGATGCCTTGTAGTATAGAAGCCAGAGAAGCTTGGTTCATTGTAAGCTTAATTTGCCAATAAGAACAAATGCCTCTTTTGGAGAGAAAGCTAGGAAGTAGTTCTTTGCCAAGTTTTAACATTCTTCATTAGTTTAGAATTTTCAGTATTGAACATTGATATTGCTAAGTTTATGAGATATCTTGTTGCATCAACAGTAGGGACAAAAGTATTTGTGATGGATTAAAGTAAAGCTTCCAATTTTTTAAATCATTATGAGATTATAAATTACAAAAACAATGGTACACAGAATTAGTCAACTGTAAGGGAAGTTAGTAGTCTGGCTAAAAATAACACCTAACTAGAGATTTAAGAATTCATTAACAATGGAAAAATGATTACAGCTTAGGTGAACTTAAAGTTCATAATCATTTCAACTTAATAAAAGTGAGCAAGTTTGAATGAGTACAAAGCTTATAAGGAAGTAAGTGAGTCTGAATGAACCCAGAACTCATGAGG
This sequence comes from Termitomyces sp. DKA19, assembly GCA_018851325.1. NCBI lineage: Eukaryota > Fungi > Basidiomycota > Agaricomycetes > Agaricales > Lyophyllaceae > Termitomyces > Termitomyces sp. DKA19. The sequence goes on along the minus strand of JABCKS010000556.1, from coordinate 9,611 downwards.
AAGGGACAGAGCTTGGGTGAATCAAGAGCTTATGCATATGGTCATTTCAAGTCTGAAAGTTTATAAGAAAGTGAGTGAATTTAAGTAAACTCAAAACTCGTAAAGAAGGAACAGAGCCTAGGTAAGCCCAGAGCTCATGTATATGGTTATTTCAAGTCTAACTTTGGTTATATTTGATGATCCCATGACATCAAATCTTTATATCTTATTTATATAGTTTATTTGGATTACAGAACCATCAAATACTACTAAAGTTTTAGACTTCTAACTTTTGCCTGTTATGACTATTGATAGGCTTGGTTCTTTCCTCATAAGTTGTGGGTTCACCCAAGCTCATTCACTTCCTTATGAGTTCTTGATTTATACAAACTTTTTCTCTTCCTCATAAGTTCTGAATTCACTTAAACTTATTGAATTCTTCTTATTATAAATAATTCAATTCCTCAAACTGACTTAATGTTATTTAAAGTTTCATGTTATTAAGTTTTACTTTTTCTCTCTCTACTGAGGGCATTAAATTCATATTCTGTTAATGGAAAATTATAATAGGCAGATTTAGTAGAATTACAAATTTGCAAATATAATTCTTAATGATCACACCTCGAAGAACTTAAACATAATATCTATATATGTTGCAATATGGTTTAAGGCAACCACTTTCAAATATAAAATTCTGTAATCAACATTATCTTATTACTCATTCTTGGTTATTGTATTTTCATTTCGATATACTTATTTTGGTTGATAATATAATTTCCAGATGTCGATTTCAGATAGTGCTAAAGTACTATATAGACATTGTGTTTAATTTCTGACTACAAAGAATATATTTCTATGTTTTTAAAGTATCGAAACAACAATGACAACACAAAGAGGCAAAACTCTTTATTCTTAAGTTAAAGTTTTTTGCTATCTTTACTGTTCTCTTAATTAAATTCATTACAATGTATAATACTATAGCTTGGTTAATGCTACTTGATAATTGCACTATTACTTTGCTAATTCATGATTCTGTGAAATATAGTAGAAAACAAGGTAAATAAAATATAAGAATTAAACATCTGAGTTCTCAACAAGGCAGAATTAGGTGAGGCAGAAGGAAAGTTGGTACTAGATACATTGATAGAGTATATTTATGAGGTAGAGTGAGTGGAGCAGTTATAGATGACTGTGGATATTATAGGAGGTGTGAAAGCATGTCTCAATATGATTGAAGGTAGATATAAATATATGATAAAAAAATAAATTGTTAGTGGTTTGGGATTTATTTGTTTATATTTGTCCTTCTCATTTTTTGCATATTATACAGTTTGTTATTTACAGAACACTATATATATATTTTATTCTTAAATATATTCATTTTCTTTATGTCCATATTAGATACTGTAAAATATATAGTCTTTATATGCAATTAGTATTATGAAATTACTAAATGCTCATTCTTGTTCATAAATAATCTTATTTATGATCTTATCTTTATCTATAGTCTTATTTTAATTTATGATTTTATTTTTATTTATGATTTTAGTTATTGCTCATTGCGTTTCCATGATAGATTATGTAAGTACTAAACAGTAAATAAAGTTGAACTTAAACTTTCTAAATATGACCATGAACTTTAGGTTTACCCAAGCTTTATTACTTTCTCTTAAGTTTTAAGTTTACTTAAACTCTAATCATCTTCCTTATCAACTGACTACTTATATTCTAAAATTCTATTCATCCATACATTATTATAATTGTCATTCTGTTGTAAGGCTTAGTACTTTATACTTTTTTATAACTGCATTTGTTATAACATTTTCATCTAAGTCCTGCCAACAATAGATAGAAATAAACAATAAATTGAGAGTAAGTTTTGCAACTCAATATACTGCTAAGCATTGTTAATACCAACTTTATAGATTAGATAAAAGTTCTAGAAACATTGTTATTTACTAAGGTGAAATATACTATTTGTTAAATTGCAGTCATTTGATCTGAAAAAAAAATCAGGTATATGTATATTCAATAAGCTTAAATAAAATATTAAAATCATATTCATATCTAGTAAAGGTATGATATTTTACAATGTCTGTTACTTACAGAACACTATGTATACATTTCACTTTTAAATATATTCATTTTCTTTATGTCCATATCAGATATTACAAAATATATAGTTTTTGTATGTAATTAGTGTTGTAAGATTATTGAACATTTATTCTTACTCATAGATAATCTTATCCATAATCTTATTCTTATTTATAGTCTTATTTTAATTTATGATCTTATTTTTATTTATAATTCTAATTATCATTCATTGCATTCTCATGATAGGTTATGTAAATATCAAACAGTAAATAAAGTCAGACTTGAACTTTCTAAACATAATCATGAGCTTTGGATTTACTTAAACTTTGTTCTTTTCTTATAAGTTCTGAGTTTATTCAAGTTTCATTACTTTCCCTTGAGTTCTGAGTTCATCTAAATTCTAATTATCCTTTCTATATATTGACTACTCAATAGATACACTAACTACTCAATAAAAAGTAAGTTTTACAACTTGATATACTGTTAACATCAACTTTATAAATTAGACTAAAATTCTAGAGACATTATCATTTATTAAGATGAAATATACTATTTGCCAAATTACTATTACTTAATCTGAAAAAAAAATTATACATATATATGTTTAGTGAACTTAAATAAAGCTTTAAAACCATATTCATATTTAGTAAAGGTATAATATTTTACAGTGTTTGTTACTTATAGAATATTGTATATATATTTTACTTTTAAATACATTCATTTTCTTTATACCTATATTAGATACTACAAAATACATAGTTTTTGTATACAATTGGTGTTGTAAAATTGCTAAATGTTTGTCCTGTTAAAAATCCAATTTGAAGAATCAACAGTAGATTACTATTTATTACTTCCTTTTATTTTTTATTAAATCCTGAATCTTAGGCAACTAAACAAAATCTTAAGTAAACTCATCAAATCACTTAAAGTTAGCTTAAATTAGTTGAAAGGACACAGAAAATGCAGTTTACAGAGACATCAATTAATCATTTTTTATTTATCTGTATTTTCTACTCATCTTTCATTGTTAGACAATTATTCAAGATTTCCAGAGTCAGTTCTTGAATCTTTAGTGAATCTATGAAACAATTATGAGTTAACTGCAAATAACTAAAATAGAAAAAAAGAATTTTGAAGCACAACTATTTGTTGAAAAGAAGTTTTTTCAAAAGAAAATAGTATATTTTCATCAATTGACTTTTTGTTATTTCAACTTTAAAATTTCTTTAGGTTAAGTTAGTAGTATTGATGTTTATTAAGTTGGAGCTAAGTACACAATCCATTAAATCATCAGTCAGTTATTCTTTATCTATTTTTATTATCTGTTTACTATTCAATATTTAAATGACTATTTAAAGTCTTTAGAGTCAATTGCAAATGACTAAAAAAGAGTAACAGACTCTGAAAGTTCAAATATTTGTCAAAGAAAAACTTTTCTAACAAAATACAGTAAGTGTTTACCCATTAACTTCTCATTATTTTTACTTTGACATTTTTATTAGGTTAAGTTAGTAGCATTGAAAAATATATAATTAGAAATGAGTATATAGTTTACAAAAGTGTCTGTCAATAACTAATTTATATGTTTTTTTCTTCTTTGTTAATTCCTTATTATTAGACTACTATTTAAGATTTTCAAAATTAATTAATGAGTTTTCAAAACACCCATCAAAATACTCTGAGTTGATATCAGAAAAAGTGATTGACTGAATAGAAGAAAGTTTAAAAGAATGCAGTAAGTCTTTGGCATACCATTTTTCATTATTTCAATTAACTAAAACATCTTTTTTCTCAAGTTAAGCTGGCAACTTTGAAGTTTATAGAGTCAGATATTAATACATAGTTTACAACAAAGGCATTAGTTGGTCACTTCTTACTTTTTTTTGTTCTTACCTTATTTTTCAATATTAGGTACTTTAGGATCAATTGTTAGCTCTTCAAAAGATACATTAAATTACTTAAATTAAATAAGACAATCTTTAAGTTCAAATATTGAAATAGATACAGAAGACACATTTACAACTTAATTAAGTATAAAAGTTAGTTAACAAATTCAGTATTGTATATTTATCATTTTTTTTTATTTTCTTAGATTTTTACTCACTCTATTATAAAAAAATAATATTCATAAAAATATTATTACTAAACTTAAACAGAAGATTTCTGCATTAGAAAAGAAAATGATCATACATTTGGCACAATTAAATGAAACAATATAAACTAAGCTTTCTACTGCTGAACATTCTTTAGATAAAGATGTCATATTTAATGTTGCAAATCAAAATAGATATAAACCTAACATGGAATCTGAAAATAACAGTGATTAAATACATATTAATAAAGATGACATACTTAATATCACCAACTCAAAGCTTGCTCGTCATAAAGGACAGCAATAAACCATCTTCAACTTTACTAATAAAAGACCTTACTGCATTAGAAAATAGGAAGAAAATTTGTTCAACCCATCAATGTTAATTAATTACTAAGTAAATTCATACTATTTTTAATTATCAAATGTCTGACTTGTTCTTTTCTTAAGCTATTTGGAATAAATCCCTGTTTTTTGCCATTTAAAAGTTTTTTGCATTCATATGTATTATCTCAATTTGTTACCTCTTGTATTTTCAGTAGTAATGAAACTGCAGGAACTTTTCTTGTCAATAGTTCAATGTATTCACCTTGCATTTCAAATGAGGTTTCTGATGACTATTTACTGCTTTAAAACTAAATGATTTAATTTGAGTTTTGTTTGGCAAGCACAACAATTATAAACCCTTTAAAAATTTTCAACACCATTCTATATGTTGCCCAATTCTTATTTTAAAAGTATTCATAAGCCATCTACATTAGTAACTCCTTTGGAAAAGTCCAAGCAATGTAATTGTGATAACTTTGTATGGACAAATATGTTTCTTAGAAATGGTTGATTGAATTACCAGCCAACTTTGTTGCTAAAAAACAAAGAAAAACTAGTTCTCATCCCTTCTGCTTGTCTTCACAGCTCTTCTACTACTTTCTGAATAGTGATAAGTTCAAGACTTTAAGGGACCAGAGAGGATGATAAGAGCACTCCTTCAAAAGGTGTTACTATGAAACTCTGAGGTGGGGCTGATAGTGATAATGGTAGTGGCAGTAACATTGAAGATGACAAAAACTACAATAAAGACTATAAAGACAATAATGATGGCATTGTCTATGACAGTGATGATATGAGACCTACTCTTAGAAGACTAGAAGATAGAGTCTTAGCTTTACACAGTGATTTTAATGCAACTGTGTAGCATTTCAATAAGTCTGGACATAGAAAAGTATTGGTATAGTGGACATTCCCTTTCAAAGTGCTACAAGGTTGAGAAGTATAAACTGAACAGTATAACAATACCATGTGTATTGTCCAGAAAGAGATGTAGTCTCTTTTTAGAATAAAGAAGGATAGAGAATTTTCTTATATTGTCTTAGATAGACCAGAGCTACTAGCTACACCCCAGAATATGTTCAATTTTTATTTTGATGACAATGCTCCTGGACTGAGCCTTTAACATCTATAGATTTATATTAAGGCTCCGAAAAATATCTGAAATATCTCACTTGCTCAGCAATTTGCTAATATAGTGACACAGAAGTATTTTGAGAAGGATTTGTCTATAAACCTAATTGTGCAACATTTCCTCAATTGTCTTGACACTCTTTGGAAAGCTTGTGCAAAGGCCTGTTCAAGGCCCAATGAACAACAGTAGAAGGACATTCTTAGATGCATAATAGCTGAGTTTCAAGCTATAGATTATTGTAAGCAAGTTAGGATGAGATAGAAACAAGTATGTGTATCCTTTCTCCATCTTATTCATTAACTAACTAGCATATTCAAGCTGTACCTTGTGAAGAATGGACATTATTAGGACCAAGTTGAATATGATAATAATCCAGCTTAGAATGAGATGTTTCTCATAGTCAGATCTCTAGGAGTAAATGGCCAGAGTTCAGATGAGTCTGATAGTGAAGAATATAGAGTCAAAATTTCAAACTTGATGCAATCTACACATTACTAGACTGCTTTACTACATAAATCAAAGTTGTCCTATCACTAACATCCTTAAAAATTAACTCCTTAATAGTGCTCCTCGTATTTATCAAATTAGCAAATGTGAAGAGACTACACATCTTTATAGTGACATTCCTGCAAAGCTTCCTACAAACTTCTATAACAATATGTAGTTTAAGGGTCTGGTTTCTGGAATGCAAACCAAGTTGGACCCTCATCCAGTCCTTAACTTACCTCACCTGCAGAACTAGTTGATATGATACATGTAGTCTGGCAGATAATAGTAGCCTTATTTGTACTTACTGTCTATCCAAGTTACTTACAGTATTCATTACTATTGTAGATGTTTGGCTCTTAAATGAATAATTTTCTTCATATTCATTTTTGATTCTTGTTCTATCATTGTCCCTACAAAAATGTAATCTTTGTTGGTCAACTGTGCTTATACATAATCTTATCAATGATTCTACTTATCACTGATTGCAATTTTATTTCTTTGAGTCTTATTGTGTATTGCATTTCTATGATAGATTATGTAAATATTTAAACACTAGTAAAGTCAGACTTGAACTTTTTAAATACAACCATGAGCTCTGAGTTCACCCAAGCTCTGAGTCTGTCTCTCCCTCATAAGTTCTAGGTTCACCCAAGCTTGTTTACTTTTTTTAAAGTTCTGGGTCCAAAGCAAACTTGCTCACTTAGCTTAAGTTTTCAGCTCAACTCAAACTTGTACACTTCTGTTGTGCTAAGCGATCTTCAGGACCTTTTTATGACATAGTCTTAATAGACTAAGGTGACTGTATCACCATAATGCTACCTTGAAGATCTTTCCCTACTATATTGCTTACAGATCATACCCACTTGCTTGATGCTCATCATGTTTTCCCTGGATGGATTATGTAATTATCAAAGTCCTTTGAAGTAGGACTGGACTTGTAAACATACAACTATTGATAAGCTTAGTTCCCCCAAGCTCTATCCTTCTCCATAAGTTCTGGGTTTATCCAAACTCATGCACTTCCTCTCAAGTTTTGGGTTTAAAAACCCTAATTCTCAAATTTCCTCCTTTGTTAAGTAACCTTGAGGCTTGGGGCTTAATGTACACCTGTCAGGCGTCTTGGAAACTACACAGTCTCTTTTATGTGTTGAATGCCACCATTTATGAGCTCTAGATTCACCTAAGTTCTATTCCTTTTTTATGACTCCTGGGTTCATCCAAACTCACTCTTATGATTGTCTGAGCTCTGGGATAATATTCCAAGTTCTTATTCTTCAGAAGACCCCATTGCTCTATCATATCTAAGGCATCTGGTTCCTTGAATGTCTCTTTCACTTGAGTCTCGACTTGAAGGGTACTCCATCCTTAAGCTGGAGAAGAGCCAACAGATTTGTATATAGTCTTTTGCTTTGACTATCTTTTGATTTGATTCTAGGCTTCCATCCAGTACAACACCAATGTGTGTATCCAATTCCGCAATAACATTTATGCCATGAAGTTTGTGGCTTATTTGTGGGAGAAGCATTGGGGGGTGTAGTTTCAAAGAAAACTCAAAGTATTGGGATACCTGTTAAATGTCTTGCCATTGGTGAGTAATGCTTTGGTCAAGTAAAGGGGAACAAATATACTGATTGGATCAAGTGTGTCTGAGTCTCTTGGAGTGTGAAGGTGATTGGGGAGGTCAATGGGGAGGAGGGGATCTATAATAGCCATAATTGCTAGAAGGTCAGTTTTCTTTTTGCTTATATTTCTTCAGTTTTCTTACATACCACAGGCAGATAAAAGGAATAAGGGAGAGAAAAACTAGATAATTATATCAAATAATGAGAATTGTGCATTCCTTTCATTGTTTTATATAAGTTTAACATACTTTTCCTTAATGTCTGTGTAGTTAATGTCATCCACAGTGAGGGCAGACATTTTTTGGGTGAGAGCATTGTGTGCAACTTTAGATAATTCTATAGTTTCCATATTATGGAAATTACATGCCAAATATGTCAACAGTACCACAATCAACATCTGTTTGTCATGATGATACATCCTGAGAAATCTTCAGAATGCTTCATATTCACTGTGGGAAAGCTTGGTGCATGTACTTATTATTATGGATGCATACAATACATGTTTCTGATACCTTTTTAGATGTCAGAATGGCTATAAGTTTAGAATTGGCTAGTTGAAATAGTAAAGGATGCTCATTATAGACTTGTAGATCCTCCTTGGTGAATGGGCTCATTTGATTGAGTTTCCTTCCATTCTGCTGCTCCCTGGAGCTACCATAGGCTCTATTGTCAATATCATAGTTCACAGAAATATTGCAGAGGAGCAGAAAAGTGACATTGAGTTCTAAGCACTCTAGAATGACATATTGAATGAGTTTGGTATTAAATCTCCCAAGCCACCAAGCTTACAGGTGCATTGGGATGTGCAAACTCAAAGTGTCAAATCTCATTAGCCTCAGTTGTGCAACATAACTCAGACTTTAGTCACCCTTTAATGGCCAACTATTCAACTTACTACAGCCAAACTTCGCTCACTTGATATCTATTGCAATAGCCAGTGGCTGGCCTCTATACCCTTCCCTCTCACCACCCCCAACAGGTGACACAAGTAGAGCTCCAGGCATTGAGTATCAATGCACACTTCAGCTCAGTATTCCTATTGTACAGCTCCACTAGATCTTAGCTTATCATTCTGAGAAAAGATGCATTTATTTTCCTCACATTATGCTGTATGCTAACATTGTTTCTTAGAATAGTTCCAATTGCTCCATTCTATTTAGGTACTATACTTACATTCTTGCCCAGCTCAACCTTCTTCAACCAACCTCAGTCTATATCCAAAGCCTCCCAGCTTCATTCAACCACCAACTCTCCCCTAAACTAATCCAAGCAATTGCTCAATTGCACCTTGATGCCCCCACTCGCCTGTCCAGCAGATGTACCTTCTACCCAAATCTCACTCTTTTTCAACCAAGACAAAAGCCCCTCTCCATCTAAGCCCATGTCCTTTGAGCCAACACCAAAGGAACAAAAGAAGTACAATGACATGGAGGAGGTACAGCTTCAACATGCCACAAGTGAAAGCACAAGCACAGACAATAAACATAAATATAATGGTTTAATAAACTATAACTTCAAGTTCCCCTTACCTGTATCTTCCCCTGCTATTCCTTCTGTGTCCAACCCAATTCCACAAAGGCATTCTCCTCTTAAACAGCTGGAACACCTAGAATTGGCTATGATGGTAGCTCAGCCATCAATGGTTATAACACCTTCAAGCATTGAAGTATTGCTCCCACTGCTTGTTAAGAAGGAGAAACTGGTGAGTACTATATCATTGAAGGAGAGCAAGGATGATGTTGGGGATATGGTTGATATACCATTGAATTAGTTGTGCTTTGGCTTTAAGACTTAAGTTATGGTTTATACTTGTGACAGTTAGCAGCTGGTCAGACCAGGAATGAGCTCAAACTGTGGTCTCTCCAACTTGGAATGG
>JABCKS010000555.1:0-16208 GCA_018851325.1 Termitomyces sp. DKA19 | reverse complement strand
AATTGTTTTACCAATACAACTCGACAAACAAATTGAGAAGACAAAGATACCAATCGTCGGAAGAGACAATAACGTACACTGCCATTTGCCTTTCTGTACCCATCCCGGAGAGGTCTCGTTCTTTCTGACGCCACGATCGACGTAGTAAGAGAGGCGCAGTCACTTGGTTTGCCGTTGAAAGAGCGTATGGATTCAGCAGTGCCGGAGTTGGTCGTGTAGGACTGTTTTTTGCTGAGTCTCTCGTAATTAGATCGGGCAAGTGAGAGGGGGGTTGCCCGGGGTTAATTCGGGCTAAGATTAGATTGCTGCCACTGTCCCACCTGACCACTATCACTTTCCTTTATTCCTTTGTCTCTTTATTACCCTTTCTCTTATCACACCATTGTCTCACTCATGTTTATTTAACTGCGAGCGCCGCGTACGATGTCGTCGTCGTCTCACACTGCGCTCGCAGGTACGTATCACTTTCAACTTATTACGTCGTCTCACACTGCGCTCGCAGCGCCCACTCGCCCGATCTCATTGCGTCACGCGTTTTATCTGTGGGCCCATCCACTCCCGCGACTCCGATCAGCACCCATAGTGCATGACAACATCTCGCGCTCTACATAGAGACCCCAATGGACGTTTCATCCGAGCATCCGCTAGCCCAGCTCCTCAAACCATACCCGCTTCAGACGCAACAGCCTCGGCCGAGGACGTCAGCGCGCTCTGTGAGTCCCAAGATCAGCTCGCGTCAAGGATGGACGCGCTCCTTTCATGCTTCGAGTCCATCACCGCGCTCCTTCCCAACCCATCGCCCCTTGCCGCAACCTCAGCCCCGGCCAGCCCAGCAGGCGGCCGCATTTGTACCACCGATCCCTGGCATAGGAGTCAACGGTACGTCTACGTTCACTCCCCCACTCTCTCTGCGCTCGCGCTTCCCCGACATCGACGCGGCGGTCATCGCAGCTATCATCACACACAACTTCAAGGTGGTGGATCTCCACAAGCTTGACCCGGCAAACCGCAACAGAGAGGTGGCATACACCTTCAACGGTTCCACGAACCAATTCGAAGTAAGCCACCGCACGCCGCATGAGTATAAGAACCCCTTCACAGTCCTAGTCCCGCTGACAACGTACTTCAAAATCTTGGCGTTTCACGTCAATGACAGCACCGCTACAGATGCATTCTGGGACTACACGGCGCACCTACTTAAGCTCGTAGCAGAATATGAGTGGTCTGCCGTCTACGCATACCACTCAGTCTTCTTCAACCGATGAAGGGCTGAGATGGCCTCTGGCGATTACTCTAGATGGAGGGACTGCGAAAACGGGCTTCTCGCAGAGCACGTCTATGGCCATTGCAAAGCCTCCCCCACCAAGCAATTGAAAGGCAGAGTCATCAGTCGCTCCAACCCCACGGAGGCATGCCAAAAGTTCAACAACGGTAAATGTCCAGTCATGCCCTGCCCCTGGGGCCGCCCACACACCTGCTCATCCTGTGGAAAGTCTGACCATGGCAAGTTGCAGCACAAAGAATAGGCCATTGGCTGGGCAAGGTGTGCCTTGCCTCACCCAGGCCCAACTTCGGTTTCATCATTATCAACACTTGGCTTTATTTCACTGGACCCTCTTGATCCTACTCTCTCCATTCCCTCCTCCCATCTGAACACCAATCCTCATGCTAATGCACCACTTACGTCAACTGCACACCTCCCCACCGTGTTGTCAATGCTCAACGAGCAAGCGTGGACTCACTACCTTCGAGATTACCCTGACCGTACCTTTGTAACATCATTAGTACAAATAATACATTTTGGAGCGAATATTGGCTTTGATGGTAACCACACCATGTCCCAGCAGTGTACCAACCTTAAGACAGCCTTCATGGATCCTGCAACCACTGCTGCCATCTCCGCAGACATCGCCGCACAAGTAGCCATCGGGCAAATGCATGGACCATTTGACTCTCCACTGTTCCCCAACTTCCGCGCATTGCCCATCAGGGCCATCACCTGCAAATGCTCCTCGAAGGTCCGCAAAATTCACCACCTCTCCTGGCCTGAGGGCAGTTCCGTGAACAATGGAATTGCTGACCACAAAGCCACAATCATATACGACATGGTCGATCGGGCCGTTTGTGACCTCATCACATCAGGACCGGGCTCCCTGATGGTAAAACTCGACCTCAAATCAGCGTTCCAGCACATCCCAGTTTGGCAAGAGGACTGGCACCTCCTCGGCTTTGAATGGCTAGGGAAGTATTATCATGATGTAGTTCTCACGTTCAGCGGCAGATCAGCCCCTTACATATTTAATTTATTTGTGGAAGCCTTACACTGGATACTACAATGCAACATCCCAGCCCGAATACACCATTACCTTGATGACTTCCTGAAAATCTTCTCCCCGACGACCCCTTATGTGCTCGTGGACAGATCTCTCTGCTGGGCTTCCAACCTCGCCTCTCAACTCAGCCTCACGTTTCAGCAATTGAAAGTCATAGGCCCAGCCACATGCATCGAATTCCTGGGCCTGGAACTGGACTCCATTGCGATGGAAATCCACTTGCCTCCTGCAAAGGTGGAGTACCTCCACGAACTCACCATGTCTTGGGTCAACTGACGTGCCTGCACCCTCCATGAGCTCGATGAGCTCACAGGCTATCTGCAATTTGCATCCCAGGTCATCCCACTTCTTGCACGCATTTGTCTGACAGCTCCACAACTTTGCCACCACATTTCCATCCAGCCCATTCTCACAGCACCACATCCCTGCAATTGGCATGTCATGACATCAAATGGTGGCACTCGGTAGCACTCAACTGGAATGGAGTGCGCCTAATCTCCCCTGCACGCTGCAGAATTGATGTTTTCACTGATGCAAGCAGTGCCAAGGGCCTCGGTGGCCACCTTGACACTGAATGGTTCGCAGCCCACTGCCCTCAATGCCTGCACACAGAGCACATACAGGTCAAGGAGATGTTTGCAGTAGTCTATGCTGTTTTATGTTTATGCTGGGGTGAATCCTTTCAAGGGTGCCATGTTTTCTTCCGCATTGACAACAACGCCATCTTCAATGCAATCCGCGACCTCTTGATCAGATCCCTGCCTATGATGAAGTTTGTGCAACACCTGATAGCCTTGGCCTGCTGCTTAGACTTTTCCTTCTCTTCTGAGTGGCTTCCTTCTTCTCAGAATTTTGTTGCTGATGCAGTTTCTTGTTTTGCTTTTTCTTGCATGTTTGAAATCACCCTGTGGCTTAATCAGAAACCCTGCTCAAAGTGCCTTTGCCTTGGTGGTATGCTCAAAATTGCCAACACCCCCAAGCTGTTGCATTCTACCTTTGGCACAGCCTTGCCACCAGCACCAGGAAGATATATTCAACTGGCCAGCACCAGTTCATCCTCTATGTGCAACTCAACAGACTCTACAATGCCAACAGATTGATCCTGCCAGCATCTGAGCCCACAGTCTTGTCTTGGGTTGCCCACCTTGGTGGCAGGGTGCAACCCAAGACAATCAAGGCCTATCTCTCAGCAGTGCATTCCCTCCATGTTGACACAGGTCTCTCCTTCTCATCCACCAAGTCCCCTCTTGTGCAGCACCTTATTCATGGTATCAAGTGCTACCATGGTGAGCACAACCAGAGACTGGTCCAGCCACTCACCCTACCCATCCTCACCAGCCTCTTGGCTCAGCTCAAACCAGGCTCCACCCTGGAAAATACAGCAATCAATGCTGCCTGCTGCCCCATGTACTCCACACTCCTTTGCAGTGGTGAATTTACAGTTGGAAAAGGGGGTAAGTACTCAGCTTCTCTCAACCTCTTGTACAGGTCTATTCAGTTCCTACCTGACTTCACCAATGCCATGCATGCTCAGCTCACCCTCCCCACCTCTGAGACTGATCCATTCCAAAAGGGCATCACAATCACAGTGGCCACTGCCCCCAGACATCCTACATGCCCCATTGCTGCTCTCAAGGCCATGTTCATCAAATCTCCCCATGATACATAAGCACCCTGCTATTCAAGCAACCCAACAGACAGGTGCTATCTTACAGCCACTTTATCAAAGTCATCCAGAACACCCTCACATTGGCAGGTTCCCAGCCAGACACCTATGCTGGGCACAGCTTCCATCACAGGGCCACTTCCACTGCAGCCATAGCAGGCTATTCAGACTATGAAATACAGCTCCTCAGCAGATGGCATAGTGACTCATACAAACTCTACATAGAAAACAACATGAATTAAATCCTACACCTCTTCTCTCTCCTCCATATGACCTTCACTCACACTGCCCCTTTTGAGCCTCCAGCCCTCCAGAACTATACAGTAATGGCTGGAGTTTGGCTATTCCTCCTCACCAGTGGGGGGGCTGACTCAAAAACATCTTAGACTCAGAAATATCAACATTTCTCATGCATCACTTACAAAAACACTTAAGAAAAACTTCTTACTCAATTGACTTCAAACCTCACCTCAAATTAATCTTTCCATGCTGGTTGTGATGCATGACAAATAACCATGTACCCCATCACTGACCTGGGCATTGAGGGAGTGGTTGAGACTGTATTGCACCAGGTTGGATCAACAACAACAATGCATACTTGCCTGCTGGTAGCATTGGCCCTGCCATCCTGGCCACCTTCCTGGCCACCTCTGCAGCTTGTTGCATAAAGACTGGGGTTGTTCAGATTGATGGGAGGATGGAACTTGTTGCATGAAGACTGGGGTTGATCAAATTTCCTTGTATGATATGCTGCTGCTCCTTCTAATTTGACCAAACTGTCCTTAGTCATAAGGTCAGAACTTCACAAATGATTCAATGAAAAATGGGATATGTTTTCCTGTCTCAACCAATATTAACCCCAACAACTCATGACCCACCCAGTGCCAACCCTTTCCATTCAAGAAGTTTGGGTCCACAGTTAGAGAGTAGCAGGGAACTGCTCTCTATTTCTGCAGTGCATTCATTCTTCAGAACTTTCACTTATAACATTCCTATCTAGGTTGACAAAGTTGCATCAATTGTCTTCATACAAGCCTCTTGATATGTCTTGTAGTTGTCAATTCACAAATCAGACTGCTAGACTGGTCTGGCATCCCAATGATAAAGTCAAACCTACCCTGTCTAGACCTGATGCTGAAATCTATTGACCAGATATCCTTCAAAACATTGAGGAAAAATTAAAGGAACTGGATAGTGATCTAAGAGAACTAAGTCTCAATATCCATAGTATATGGACTACTCTTATTGGTCTTCTAGCTGATCTTCAGGTAAATAGCTCACCCTATATTGAGATTTGCAGAACAGTGCACAGACAGCTCTCTTGCATTGTTCATGTTTCCAATGCCTACAACAGTTATACACATGATTTTCTCACCAGATTCAAGGCAAAAAATGGTTTTTAAGTGACAAAGCAGAGCACTATCACTTGGAAATGTCATAGTGCATGCTACTCACCAATGGGGAAGGTGGAGGGATGATTGGAGTCAACTCTGAAGTATGTGCCAAAAATGTTCATTTGGGACAACTTCAGATTACAATGTTTCTCTATATCAGATGGACATTTTGCCTGGAGTAGGGCATGCACATAGTCATAATTTGATCATGATCTTGGCTATGTACCAGAGGAGAAATGTTATTCATCAGTTATTAATTTGTTTTAAGGTTGTGATTGCTATCAAGAAGGTTCTCCAAAACTTTAACATCACAGGGAAAGTTAAGCTCTTAGGGATGCCTTTGAGGATATTTTCTGGGAACTTCAGGTAAATGTACATGCACCAGCCCTAGTTCAAGACTTCTATTACAGACACCCCAATGCCCTAAAGGCAATACAAGGCATTTATTCCATTTGCAGCAGATCAAGCAATCCATAATTTTTTCTATCCAGGTGCATTGAGGTGCTGCACTTTAGAGGGGGGGTGATGTCAGGGGACCCCTTAGGTTTTCCCACTTTTCCATGTCCTATCCTTTTCAGATTATCCCCACTATAGTTTTCATTGATGCCCCTGATCTTGACCTACCTATAGGTCCCACTTTCAGCACTGCAGTATTTCCTTGTTCATAATTCAGATAGTGTTGACCTTCCACATACTCATCAGATCATGTAAACATTACATAACCAGGTGGACATTTTTCCAACCTGGCTAAAGGACTATCCTCAGACTTGTTCTCTTTGGATCTCCCTCTGCCAAGTGTGTAGCTATACTTGTAGATATATCCACTTCCGAATATATTTCTTTGGCAGCCTCCAGAGGCTGCCCTTACATCTTATGGAAGTTGGAAAAAGGATTCAACAGGATGACTGAGTTGCCTAGTGTGCTAGTCAACACAAGGAGCATAGCTAATCCTGTTGGTGGACAGAAGGCTGTCTCCAAGGACTTTGAGAGGACTCAGGGATAACAAAGGAAAAAGAGGCAGCTCATCCAGGAGTATCCCCCCTGCCTGAGATAATCTGAAAAATTCTGGAAAGAAAAGCTAACTCTGGTGATTCCATCTAGAGTTGCACCCAACCTGGATCTACCTTTTGAGAAGGTTCCAGCCCTCAATGAGGGACCAGACTTGTCAGTGTGGGACACTGTTAAAAGTTCCCTAACAAGAACAAGGAGGAAGAAATGGAATAGGACTATTGATAGGCTCTGGGAGGCTACTGTACCTTTCAGCACTGGAGAACTGTTAGCTGTGTCTCCTGGATTAAGAGAAGCAATGATACACAGATTAACTCTCAAATCAAGGACTCAGTCTAGGGAGAAACCCCCTGACAAAGTAGATGTCAATGACCTACCAATGGCAACCTATTTCATTGCAGATGGGACACAGGATGAAATGCCTACTGGTGCAGTTGTGCATTAGGATTATGGAGCCACTTACTCAGAAAATATCCCTCCAGGAGAAAAGCCAGTAGTGCTATATGTGGCCAGAGATTTGCAAATGTTGAGGTCCTTGTACCCCTCTGTCAATCAGAGGGGACAAGTAGAAACAATTCTAGACAGTGGTTCTCAAATAGTCAGCATGGCACCAGATGAGGCCCTTTGCTTAGGGTTGACTTAGGATCCAGACATATACTTAAGAATAGAGAATGCCAACAGCTAAGTAGATGCATCAGTTGGTTCAGCCAAAAATTGTACTATTGACTTTTGCTGAAGGCTTCACCATTTACTTGCAAGTACACATCTTTGTCAAGCCAGCTTATAATGTCTTGTTAGGTCAACCTTTTGACACACTGACAGAAAGCAACATACAAAATCTATAAGATGGCAGTGCCATCATAACTATTGGAGATCCAAATACTAGATGTAGGACAGCTCTGCCCACTCTTCAAAGAGGGAAGATGCCTAAGTTAAATAGTGGGGGAGATGGAATACCAAAATTTTGAGTCTCAATAAGCTGGTCATAGACAAGGGAGAGGTAGCAGTAATGTTGGAAGAAGTGAAGAATGGGGAAGCAGTGGTGACTGGATACACTATAAACAGTAGTAGATTCAAGAACCAGGAGTTGGGAGATGTGTATCTGCAGGTTTTTGCATTAGAAATTGGAGGGAAAAGCTAAGGAGAGGGATAGACAGACATTAGCAGCCTATCTGAATGGGCAGCTGTGTCAGCTACTAGGGAAGTTAGAAGGAATTTTGAGACAGCAGGATAGCCTAAAGTTAGGAGCAGGTGTGGAGGAAACTGCACAAGTATTTTCTAAGAAATACAAGCCTGTTGCTAGAAAGGTGAAGCCTGTACTAGGAACCTTTCCTGAGGAGTTCAGAATTGAAAGGTGCATCACTGGAGATCCATTGGCAGACATGCCAAAGCTTGACCCAAACCCACCTGATTTCAAGCCCACAGGAAGGTATACTGCCAAGTGTAAGAAATCATTGACTAAGTACATGGTCCAGATTTTCTATGACCAGAGGAGATAAAGGCAGTACATCATTTGATGATGCTGCAAGAGCAGGCTGTTGCCTGGGATAATTCTCAAAGAGGAAGGCTCAAGGAGGAATACTTCCCTCCTGTAGTGATGCCTATAATCCCTCACACCCCTTAGGTATTGAAGAACATTCCTATTGCTCTAAGACTATAGGACAAAATCTGTAAAATGATTAAGCAGAAGATTGAGGCTGGTGTTTATGAACCATCCAATTCTTCATACAGATCCCAATAGTTCACAGTGTTGAAGAAGGATGATATATGACTCTTGTAAAGAAAAACTTGTGCTACTCACCTAGTCAGACCTCCAATACCCTATGAAGAATACATGATGTGCTACCCAACCACCAGCCAGCAAAGCAAGGAAGAAAAAGACCAAGAGAATAGGTAGACAAGCAGGAGAAAAAGGTTGAGCCAACTGAGAGCTAAACCTTGCTCCTGGAGTGGTTTAGGCTACACCAAGGACACATCAGCCAATACAAAAGTAAGGTGTATAATCATGCCATAGGCAAGGTAATTGTAAGCAGGAGGAGGTATAAAGGGGAGGGATTCTAAAGAGAAGAAGGCAAGCAAGTCTTTGATACAGCTTGGAGTCTCCAGAGATTAGACCTCTTAGGCCTATGAGTGAAACTTACTTTGGGAGCCATAAGTAATAAATATATACTTTTTGAGCCCTATTTGTTTGTTCTGAGACTGTCTCAAACTCACTGAATAAGAATTAATCAAATCTATTTACACACTGTATTTGGGAGTGAGTTTGGTATACAGAGCCCCAAACACCTGCACATCTGAGTACAATACAATGGACAAGTTTCTAAACATTGTGTCAATAAGTTAAACTTGGATTACACATCACTAGCATACTATGGCAAACATTAGGTACATTACAAAGTTTGTGATTACCCCCAATGCAACTGAGCATGCTACATTAGGAATAGTCATCTCTGACATCCTTACAATCAGTTGTATTTGTTTATTTTACACTCATGAAAAACTCTGTTTCATGCTACTCACCTTGTCTTGTCTGCCTCTTCTCCATCTATATATCATCTTGTCATCTTATCTGGTTAAAATTGATTCATATTCACCTATGAGTTTCCCTTATCCCACTTATAGTCAACTGCTCCATACTTCACAGTGGTCATGTTTGCTACTTTGCCACCTAAGGGTCCCACTTAGATGACCTTCTGCAAAAATATGTTTTTCTTTTACCTAGTACTTGATTTTGTCAAAAATCAAAAGTATTGCCTGTCATTGTCATGTTGACCTTGCAGCCCATTGCCAGCACTCCTGCTCTAGCAAGGTTTTGTTGGTTTGGTTCCTAGAGAATACAAGAGGAAACCTCACTCACTTGAAGCATGGAAGTACTTATTCTAAAGTCACTTATGCCTCACTTCATGTTGGAGCACATATATAATAGCTAGATATTCAATATATTTGTCAATATGACTAACAGACAAAGGATGAAAATTCCATACATCATCTTAGCATAGTCAGGAATGACTATAAAACAGGAGAATATTATATGTCAGGCACAATGACATACTTTCACAACTTACTTCCAAGCACTCAATTTTTGCCTTCTATAATTCCATGAAACCAATAAGTTGGCAAAAGCTGTTGTTAGAGTGCCAAAATACTATTATATCCCAGGACAGCTACTGGAAAGACTTATAGACCCACCTAGTCCAGGAGCAGGATGGTACCTATTAATCATATTCAACTTGGTATGGATAGAGTAAATTTGGAGAACAGCAAGCATAAGACAAGTGAAAGTGTCCTTGTAAGCACCCTTTTCCAAAAGAATGACTTTCCCAGAACCTCCTTGCCATGCTAGCAGAATCACAGTTAAGAAAAAGTCATTGTGAACATGGATGAGTGCTCTTACCTACTATATCCCTTCCACTTCATATTGAACTGCAAGTTTCCCCAAAACACTCTACTATCCAGTATTTCCTCCACCTCATACTCCTCTTCATCATTGACTAGCACTGGTTGTGGTGGCAGTTTTGGATATTGACCAAGAATGGGATCCTCTGGGGCTGGCAATAACTTAATTGTATTGAAGACTGGGTGTAACTAATGTAGACTGGCAGAAAGCTTCAGCCAGTAGGTTAATGGTCTGACTTGCCTTTCCACCTTGCAAGGCCCTAGATGATGGTAGGACAGCTTCTGTGATGGTTGTGTTGTCTTGATGTCAGAGCTGTCCAGATAGATATAATTTCCAGCTTGTATACAGGGGCTTGTGTTTGTTATCAATTGTAATACTATGTCATATCCTTCTTTACCTTGCTGCCTTTGCCACCCTCCTCATTGTGTCTATGAACTTGTTCACAGTATCATTCTCTGAAGGTCATGCTTGGGGCTCAAAACCCATATATGGATGTCAACCAGGGTCTAGAAAGAATGGAGTCATTTGTATAGATGAGTGAACATGGTTGTTGTACTGGAATTCTGTATCAGGCAGAAGTTCATCCTGATCATCCTGTCTCTCATTATAGAACAACCACAGGTACTGTTCTATCTGTCCATCTGACTAAGGGTGATAGGCTGTAGTTGTGTGGAGCTTCACTCCCAGCAACCAGTACAGCTCTTAGGTGAATTCTGCTACAAACTGAGGACCTCTATCTAAGATATATCTGAGATATATCTATTGGAAAGGCCATGGAGTTTCCAGACATTCTTTCAATACAGGCTAGCAGCTTCCAGAGCAGAGCAGGTGGTGTGGGTACAAATAAAATGTGCATGCTTTCCATAAAGGTCCACTACCACCATGACCACATTATATCCATAAGTATCTGGCAGTTCCACAATGAAATCCACAGAAGCCACATTCTAATGACTAGCTGGAATTGAAAGAGGATGAAGATGGCCCATGGGTGCCTGGCAATGAGGTTTGGTGCAAAGGCAAAGGTTACAGATGCTAGTGTATGTGCTAATGTATCAGGATATCTGAGGCCATGAGTAATACTGAGACACCAGCTGTAATGTTTTCTATCTGCCTGAGTGCTCTGCTACCCAAGAGTCATGATGCTGCTCCACAATACACTGTCAAAGCTCTGGAATGTTGGGTATATAAATATGTCCCTGGAAGGTCAATAGCCCATCCTGAGCATGTACTGACTTTACTTTACTGGCATGCTAGGTCTGTAGGGCCTGTGCTGCTTATGCAACAGCATCCTCCTGGGCCCTCTGATGATTTCCTTGTCAGATGTCCTTGAGGATGTTTACCTCATCCCCTTAGATTACAATCCCTTCTAGAGTATGAATAGCAAAGAGCTCTAGCTTTAAAAGTACAATGTTGTCATTGTTGTCTGCTCCTATACCATAATCAGCTCTTCTAGACAGTGTATCTGGTTTAGCCATACTCTATTTGGGCTTGTGATACAGCAAGCAGTCAAAGTTGGGCAGATACAAGTACCATTGAGCCTGATGCTGATTGAGCTTCTTTGCTAAGTGGAAATACTCAAGGTTCTTGTAATCTGTCCAAACTTCAAACTTATGCCATGTGCTCTCAAGGAAATGTCACCATTCTTCAAAGGGTTGAATGATGACAAGCATCTCCTTGTTATGAATCTCATAATTTCATTCTACTGCATTAAGACTCTTGGAATAGAAGGCTACAGGGTGCCACTTACTATCCTTCTTTCACTGTTGAGACAGGACAGCTCCAGTAGCAAAGTCTCAGCTATCAGTTTCTATATATAAAGGAGAGTCATCATCTGGGAACAGGAAGACTGCTTTAGAGGTGACAGCCTGCTTGAGGGCATTGAAAATGACTTACTACAAGAATTGCTACAAGCACTCTTATTGCCATGCTACATTTCTACTGGTAAGGTCAAAAAGAGGATTCTCATGAGGAGAAAAGTCTGGGATAAATTGAGACAAACATGACTAAACCTTTAAGGAAGTCCTTATAGGATTGTATAACTGCTTTGTGAATGCAGCAACTATGCAGGAAGCTCATGAAGCCTTCAGAACAGCAGTATACAATGTCTAAACAGGCATCCAAACTGTAATGCTGTTACTGAGCCTTTCATGCACTGGACTGTAAGTCAGAACCTATCAATTGATTCTGGCTACAGTTGTGCAAAAAGACTACTACTGTTACATAATTAACCTCACAACTTATATACAAAGTAAATAACTAATAATTAGTAATAGCTGTAAATATTAATAATTGTATATATTGAATTGTAACATGCATAAGCTGTCACATACCCCCCTTATGAGACCATTACAGGTCTCATTAAATAATTAATGAGTGAAGATTAAATGAGACTGTAATGAGTCTCATAAATAAGTAAAATAATTCAAAGAATATAGGGCAGGAGATAGCATCCCACCCATTTTGCCAGCTTTTTCTCTAGTGGCTGAGGTGTTCCAATAGCAACTTAAAGAAAGTTGCTATTAGGGACTCCACAATAGAGCAACTGGAAGGGACCTATGAATGTCCCTTCCTGTCTGTCCAGGAATACTGTAGAGGCTCTATTATGTAGCCTCTATGTTCATTGGTTCCTATGCAGCTTCCTCGATGGCAGTTACTTCATCCCACCTCATGGCTTCAGTATTGACCAAAGCAAAGGACTGTGAGGCAACAGTATGATCTGTTGCCTTAACTGGGCACTCTGAGACTGCAGCGTTGGCTGCAGTTTCACTTGGCCTCATCTCTGGAGGTGGGTTTGAAGTGGCAATGGTGTTTTCAACATTGCCACCCATGTCAGTAGTGAGTGGGGGCATGGAAGTTGTCCCTATCTGCACAGTACCAGAGTCTGGTACAGGAATAGGAGAGGAGGCTGAGGGTTCAGCCTCCTCAGGTGAATCTGGTTGCATGAGGGACTTGTCAGGTCCCTCTGGTGGAATTGCAGTCATCACTATAGATGGTGGTGCCAGAAGGACATGGACAGCCACTGCTGGGCAATTAGCCAGGTATCTGAACCTGGCATCTTCACCATAATGAAGCCACTCTCAATCTGAAAGTGGCTGGAGGTCCTTGGCCTCCAAAAGTTGAATGAGAATGTGACAGTGTTCTCAATTGTCAGGGGTGGGCTCATACCACCCATCATATCCAGACAAAGTCCCTGGAGGTTCATAGAGCTCCAGGCAATGATGCCTATCATTGTTGATGCTTGCAAAGAGGTCAGTACAAAGACCACTTCCAGACCAGTGATAGTCCAGGTAATGTATACCATAGGTATACACATGGTCCATCCACATGCATGGAATTCTATTGGCAAGGAGGTGACAAAGCACCTCCATATCACCAAGGTTAGCAACTTGCTCAGGCTTGACATAGAGCCTGTACATTGGGAAACTATAGTTATTGATGGCCTGAAAGGGCATTGTACTTTCCCTATTGTACACTTCCACAGCCTCAGCATAGAGGCATGGGTGAGCAGCAATGAGAGCAAAGGCTCTCATATAGGCAGCATGAGTATGGGCACCAGTGGGTGCCAATGCATGTGCAAGGACATAGCTGAAGACAGCACCTCAGCTGACTCATCCAGAGATATCCATAGCAATCCCAGACACAAAGTTCTGGGATCCAGGATGACAGTGGTGCAATAAATATTGCACCCACCTGTCTATCTTGAAGTGGTGCTTGATAGGGACTGAAGGAAGTCCTGCACCACAAGTCAAATTATTGAGTTGGCCTAACATGGCCAATGCTTGTGAAGGTAGAGGCACCAGTAGCCAGTGCCTATCATCACATGGTAAGTGGTACACAACATCAGTTGTGTCTATTTCAAGGACTCAGTACATAGACTGGTCCTGCCACATACTGTGTGTAAAATAGGAGATCCTATGGAACTCCTGAAGCAGGAGTGCTGCATGAATGTGCTCCCACATGGTCATTGAGGTACCATTCTCCCTGGTAACTTGTACAAGTAGCTGTACCTGCTCGGGGTTCATGGGCATCCCATGTGGGACCCATTGATATAGTTCATAGTATAACTGGGTGGTGTACACCATCTTAGCCAACTTGTGAGTATAGGTGATCTTTGCCTCTTCATCTATGTAAACTACATTGGTCATTGGCAACCAATAGAAGTTAGGGTGCAAAATGCCCCTAAAGTCATTTTGGTGTTCCCAATGCCTGTTGACAAAAGTAGTTTCCCAGCCATCTGGAAGATGGCCAGGCACTGTATCATTGAGCCTTTCAAAGTCCTATTTGGACTTCTGGGCATCTGCAGCTAAGCATTGCTCAACCTTAGCATTGTGCGATTGTTTTAAGCAACATGTTTGTATGTTGTCATCAGGTTCAATCTCCTGATATTCTCTAGATGAGTTCATCTCATTGGACCCAGAATCATCCTCCCCATTACCCCAGGGCTGAATGACAAAGAATTTTTTGTCACTTTCCTCACAGTGCACCATAGGTGGTGGCTGCTCAGGGTACTTGTGAGGGAACATGTATATATGAGGTTCATCAACCTCAATATAGCTAGAGTGGGCTTGATCAGGTACATTCTGAGGGAAATGTACCTTATGGTGGGCAACAGGCTTGTTGCCCTTTGACAAGCCCTCCTTTGACAATTTACTGGATGGCACTGCAGCACCACCCTTGGGAGGAGGCATAGGCTTTGACAAGCCTATTGGTACAATGGATACTGGATTCATGGACCCAGTCACAATTACCTTGGGAGAAGGAGGCTTGACCTCCTTTTTCTTTGACTGTGAGGGGGTGGTTTCCCCCATTTCCACATCTTCCCCCCAAGGTCCTCATAGGGCAATGCTGGTGCCCTATCTCTAGGGGTAGATTGAAGGTCCTGTCTATGGGCCTTCCATGGCATATCCCTGACTGGAGAAGCTACTCTCTTCCCTAGTCCCATCACAGAGCAATAGAGGTCCACTCAGGCCTCATCCCTCTGATGTTGAGCAATGTCAAGTTCATTTAGAACTTGATTGAGTGCAATTTGCACTACAGGATTCTCAAGGATGTCCATTCTGATGTCCTCTGGTACTCCAGCATTATGGAGGTGCTGTAGTAGATAAGTGATTTGCTCATCTGCCTCCACATTAGGCAAAGACTTGCAAGCCTTTGCCTTTCCTTTCTTCTTTGACCCAAGGGTGTCCCTCATATGCCCTGGGTACTCAGAGCTATGGGATGGCACTGACAACTCACTCACCATTGGCACTGCCAAGATGGTGTTGTCCATGTCCATCTTGTAGGGTGACATAGGGGCAAACCTATTACAGCTCATCCTAGGGTTTGCTAATGTAGCAGGTACTTGAGGACCTGCTGAAAAAGACTGAGTTACTACAGGAACTTGTGGTAACACATATTGGCCAAACTCATGTGACCATACAGGCTGTATGGGTGCTGGCTGTTCATCAAAAAACATGTCTTGGTACAACAGTAGTTGTACCTGTTGGGAAGAGCTCTCCACAAATTGCAGGGGGGATGATGCACATCCCCTATGCAAGCCCTGGTGGCCTGCAGCTCCTCCTTGAGCTGCTCCTTGTCCTCATTGAGCCACAGGGTGGCTCAAAACTCCATACACTGGCAGGGCCACATTGTAGCCCTGCCCTCCTCTTCTCTCCCCTCTTGAGCCACTGGTGTGGCTCGAATTTTTGTGGGCAGGCAGGCTGAGGCCCCCTCCCTGATTGCGCAGGTTGTTCTTTTTGGACAGAGTCTAAAATATGTCTGCTACACAAATGATAGTACTCTGTTATGTTGAAAGAAAAAGAACTTTGCACAGATGACCCTTTTAGCAGCCCCACATGGCTGACTAATATGGCACCTACCACCAGCATACCAGCATTAGCCACAAACCAGCTAATATATTAACACACTATAGACTAGAAGTCCATGGCTTACTCATGTGATGTGCTTTGTTGTACTAATTGCCTAGGGCATTTTACCCTCTGGACCTCCAAATACCTGTCAAGGGCCTCTAGGTCCTTGCATATCTCCAATGACTTCTAAGTCATATCTCTGAGGCTCCACTGAACCTCAAATTCTAACCCAAATCAGGTCCACCAATGACCTATGAGGTCATCAACAAACCATTCCTGATCAGCAGGGGTGCCAAAATCATATGGCTGTGGTGTCATCCAATTTGGAAATTTTGCATCATTGGTGGCCTTATAGGGCCACAACAGCAAAATATGAAACTTAGGATGGAGCCTTTGCATATGCAAGGCTCCTGGAAGTTCTAAAGTATAATTGGAGGTCTTGTCAAAGACTTCCAGGACCCAATAGGGCCCTACCCATTTAGGGCAGAGCTTACAAGCTCATCCTCTGGGTAGGGTCAAATTCTTCATCAAAAGGTACACTAATGTACCTTTCACAATATT
>JABCKS010000554.1:0-16213 GCA_018851325.1 Termitomyces sp. DKA19 | reverse complement strand
AGACTGCTCCAGTCTCTCCACCTTGTGCAGCTTGTCAACCATCATCAGATGGTCAAGTGGGTGTAGTGGAGAAAAGGCCTCCTGGCATTCCTCCACCTCCCACACTCACAACATGACATGATATAGCATCACTTCCTAATTCCTGTGGAGTACTCTGAGATACTCCACTCACCAAGTTCCCAAGATCATGCCCAGAAACTCTTTTCCCCATGGACATTGATATGCCCACCCACTACTATAATGGAGCAATACCATTCTAGTACAAACACAGATGATAAAGTTAAAACTCCTTTTGAGGGAGTTCAATCACTTGCCATAGCAAAGATAGTCAACATAGATTGACTTAAAAAAATGTAATGCAGTTACTGAGCCTTTCATGCACTGAACTGTAAGTCAGAACCTATTAATTGATTCTGGCTACGGTTGTGCAAAAAGACTACTCTAGGTTACATAATTAATCTCACAACTTATATACACGTTAAATAACTAATAATTAGTAATGACTGTAAATATTAATAAATGTATTATATGAGCTGTAATGCACATGAGCCATTACACCTGGAGTCAGCAGGGTCTTCCAAGTAGTGCTGGTTGATGCAGATAATAAAGCTCTTCAGGTCCTCACAGGTGGTCTATTTTGGGGTAAAATGGAGGACCTCATATATTCACTTAGGGAGGGCCTCATCAAGTTGAAAGCATAGTGTGTGATAATTCCAGCCAGTTTTGTAGGCCTCCTTCTCAAATTTGACTACAAACATTGTGAAGCATTCCTCTAGAGTCATCTGGAGCAATATGAGCTTCTTTTCAGCCTCAGCACCAGTGTCATATACTCCAAACTTCAATAAGAATTCCTGTACAAAGGCTTTCCAATTAGAGAATAGCAGGTGATGCAGGTTGTACTAGAGAAGGGCATGTAGTGATCCAGGGTAATCTTCTGTAGGTAGGAGGAAGCAAACACAACATGGGCCTTGTTCATGGTGAAGGTGTTTGGCTTTCTCTAAAAGGTGTTAAGACATTATACTAGGAAGGTATGCCATTTCCAGGGATTATGACCATAGAAGGGTTCCAGTTTTAACCCCATACTCCCATAGCCTCAACCCCACCTCAACCCCCTCCCCCTTTGTACCTGCAGCAGACTCACCTGTGGGAAGACATCCCTATGGGGCCTGCATATTGATCACAACTTCAATGTGGGGCTGTCAAACAACCTGGGGCACTCAAGTCAGGGCTGCCTCCTCCTCCTGCCACCCTGACTGCCATTGAGCCTGGAACAAGCAATGTATGTGCTGATTCTGACACCCATCACAGATATTCTGGGTCCAGCAGGAGTGTTCCAGTATGGGTAGTACACAGGACTCCCTGCATGCCCAATAGGAGTCACACTAGGGAAGGTCAGCTCTCCAACAACAACTTTAAACCCAGTCACTTACTGGCCAATTTGCAATGCACCATTCCTATGATGGGAACCCCTCCCTCTGCTAGGGATGCTAGGGTGCAGGAATTGCCTGGATTTGGAGGGCCTCCCCTGGTTTGACTCAAGAAGGCTCCTGTTGTAGCAAAAGCCTCTCTGGGGCACACTGAGGCCCAAGGACCTCCCAGGATCCCAGAGCTGCTACCTGCAGTTCCTTTTGCTCTTTCAAAATGTTAGTAAACCTACCCTGGGCCAGATAGAGCAGACACATATGATGAAACAAGCAATTTACTGCTTTCTTCTCTTGCTGCCAGTCTCACTTCACTTGACATGCTTTGTATACAATCCAAGCTGCCACATTGTTAGTAGTCAAAGGTGTTGGGGACCTATGCTTATGATCAGAAGACATTGCATTACTTTGGAAAGAACTGGACAATAAGCTGTTAAAAGAGACTCCCAGAAGATCACTGGACCTCTACAGGTACTCCAGGGACCAATGACACCTACTGTACCTTGAAGGTCTTGATGCTTAGAGGGGGGGTAATGTCAGGACCCTACTAATTTTGCCCTATCAACCCCTTGCCAACCCTACCACCCTAGAAAACCAGCCCTGCCCACTCTCCAAACCTCTTGCCCTATGTCTAAGCCCTGCCACTATCTACACATCACTGAATCACCAGACCATGCATTCCTAACCCCTGACTCTGATGATTTCCCCAGATACACCCTATACATTATTAGATCACCAGCCCATACACTTCTGAGTTCTAATGCCCCCCCCCATGGCTGCCCCTGCCTCAAAATAATCCCACACCTATGGCTCCCAACATGGGGCCCACTTCAGGCCATACCCAAGCCCCACTACAATAGAAGCTGAGTTCCAGGCAGGTGCCACTCATCCAGGGACCCTCTACCTCACCAACCTCTCTCAGAACCCCAAGTATATAGCTTCAAACCCCCTATAGTCAGTTACTAGTCTTGATATTACCTACTTTTGTCTACTTCTTGTCTCTCTACTCTCTGTCTCTTTCACTACTGAATGTATTCTTTTCTCCTTCTCTTCTTAACTCTTTGGCATAGTTGTCTCAGTCTGCAGAACATTCCTATAGACTTCAACAACCTCTGCCCACTTTACATCAGCTCCAGGACATTGCCTAGTACTTGGATCAGCCCTGGGACACTTATACATCCCCTTCTCAGTCATTGACTAACCAACTAGCAGGTTCTTGCTCTCAGAGGTGAGCTCCCAGGTTTTCTAGACCTGACACCAGCCCAAATTCATGCATGACTATTGGCCAGTACCAATGCAAGGGTTGGAAGGAGGGTGGATATGGGTAAGGAGTTTGGTTGTTTTGAGGTGTGACTCTGCATGTAATAGGTTGGTGCAATTAGTTTGTCATAGGAGTCTATAGTGTAAGTGGCAGTGGGCTAATAGAGAGGTGCAGCATAGTAGGCCATTGTGTCCAATAAGCAGGGAAAGTCTTGATATTATGTCAGGTCCAGAGAACCTGGGGGCTTATTTCTGAGAGCAAGAACCTGCTAGTCAATTAGTTGATGACAGGAGATAGAATATATAAGTGTTCTAAGGCTGATCCAGGTACTAGGCAATATTTCAGAGTTGAAATAATGAGAGTAAAGGTTAGTGAAGTCTATGTAAATGTTCTGCAGATTGAGACAACTATGCTGAAGAAGGAAAACAAAGAAAAAAGAGTAGATCAAGCATAGAAAAGAGATACAGTAAATAGAAAGATGGAATATAGGCAATATCAAGGCTAGCAACTGACTATGGAGGACTCAGAGCTCTATACTTAGGGACTCTAGGAGAGTCAGGTAAGGTAGAGGGTCCCTGGATGGGCAGCACCTGCCTGGGACTTGGCTTCTGTCATAGCAAGGCCTGGTTATGGTCTAAGGTGGGCCCTAAGGTTGGATTTGTAGGTATAGAATTGTCTTGAGGCTGGGATAGGCTTTGAAGAAGTGTTGGGACTTGGGAAGCTGAGTTGCTGGTGATACAATGATGCATAAGATATATCTGGGGGAGTTATTGGGGTTGGGGCTCAAGAATACATGGACCAGTAATCCAGTGATGTGTAGGTTATGAGTGGGGCTTGAATAGAGGACAAGGGGTTTGAGGGTCAGGTGGGGGGGCTTTCTGGGGTGGTGGGGTCATCAGTGGTTGGCAGAGCAAAATTGGTGAGGTCCTGACATTAGAGTTCCCTTATTCTTCTTATCCTCTAGCTCATCAGATTTGCATGTTGGCTCCAAGCATTAAGTGTCATCTAAAGAAGACTTAGGACTTGAATGTCATTGTGCTGGGCACTTGTTCCTTTTTCTCCCAGACCCCTGCTCCATCTATCTGGACCTCCTCTGAATCCACCATGGTCAGAGCAGCACTCTTAGTCAAAGTTGCCAGGCTGTAGATGGAGGTGGCTCAACTCCACAGCCTTATAGTGGTCTAACTGGGTCAAAATGATGTCTCCTCTTGTAGAACAAGGAGCTGGCATAGAAGCTGAAGATATGGACCAGAGAATTTGGCACCCTTTGACAGGCCCTTAAGGCATTGCAGAAGCAAGCACAGATGTTGGCATTGGGGGCAAGGTGAGAGGAGCTAGGAATGGTGGAGCAAGGAAAGGGGGTTGTAATTGTGGGTATTGTCTAGAGGTGGCAGGCATATGAGGAGAGCAGGGCATGGAGATAACTAGTAAACCATCAGGTAAAGCATTGCTATGCATACTTGGGTAAGTGTGATCTTTGGTTCTGAATCCCCATTGTGCTTGGGACAGAGTTACACCTAGAGTTGCCCTAAGGTTATGGGCCCAAGTATTAGGTCTCAAGGCTTTTGTGGTTAGTTTAGGTAAAAGTCCTAAAAGGTTTCAGAGGTGTTCTGGAGGTAACTCAGAGGCTCTCAGGTGTTGTTCTTGAGTCTGTACCCAGTCTACTGAAGTGTTAAAGCAGAGATAATTAAGGATGTGGCCACAATTATTATGGCTGGTGTCAAGCAAGTCTGAGAGGCTTGTTTTGAGGTCCTCAAGCTTTGCAAGTTGTTGGACATATATAGTATAATGCTTGATGATCTTTATAAGAGTATCTGTCAAACAGAATGTAACCTTTTAAATGTTGTTTATACAGCCCCTAAAGGCCATAGAGTGGTTTGAACATATGGAATGCATGACAAAAGGCTCCCCTTTGAGTTTGGTAAAAATCATCACACATGAAGAATACATAAGACTTGAATCAAGCACAATCATGTCCCTTCTAAAAGCCAATGCATGCATTGTAATAACTGAGAAGGCTCATGTTGATATATCATTCTTGGAACAGACACTTGCAAGTGTCTTTGCTCTAGATGAACCTACTACTTTGCACAGCAATCTCTTCCATCTTAGGATACAGAGCATCCACTAATAATGAAGCAAACTTCACTATTTTAGGCCCTGAAAAGCTTAGGATCGGCACACTGCTAGATCTTTTAGACAGAATGTGAGCTAATCCACCAAAAGCTTTGAATTTCCATTTGCTCTCAGATCCAGATTCACACAACTTATTTTTAAATTTACTATACTCAACAGACACAGTTGCATAGAGATAGATATGTAGACACACATATTGTGGCAATGAAAAACTTTTTCCTATTTCTGACATACATTGGGCCATTGCATCCACCAGTGCAACTGGCATGTGGATTTTGATGGCTTTAGAATGTTTATACAGGTGGTCACAGATTGGAAGATCTAGTATGTTGCAATTCCTAAAAGCAGTTTTGTTGGACATGATATATACTCAGTCTATATACAATAGATTGAGGTGGATCTGGCATCTGATCCATCCCATACACCATGCCTCACTCCCATATCTATCCATACATCACATATTTATCATATCCTGTACAGCTCTCATCTAATATTCCCCTTGAGCCCATAGACACATCAATTCTTACATAGTCACATCTTCTTACAGAACTTAGGATGTTGTGGTCTGACTAATGCCTTGTTAAATACATCCACTGAGTTCTTGTTGCTATAAATATATGTAATGTTGAGCCTCCCATTCTCTACAAGTTCATATACATAGTGGTAGTGCATATTGATATGCTTTATGCAATTGTAGTTCCTCTTGTTTTCTGCAATTGCAATAGACCTGTTATTGTTGCTCTTCAGCCTCATGGGGTATAGTGCATCAAACCCTATCTCCCTCACCATGGAGGTCATTCACTGGATGTGCTCCTCTGCCTTCCCTAGCACCATATATTCTGCCTCTTTGGTTGAGGTTGATACTGTTGATTGGTGTTTTGCAATCCAACATATGAGTCCCCCTGCCTGCATGTACACTCCCCCTGATATTAGCATAAGGTGTCAATGTCAAATGCAAAATCTGAGTTGTAGTAGCTGCATGGGACATAGTCCAGGAAACTTTCATTCACATACCATAGTTTGTAATGTAGGATTGCTTTAATGTACTGCATAATATGCTTGATCACCTGCCAATGGGCCTTTTTGGGGTTGTTCATGAAGCAGCTTAGGGAAGTAATAGCATACATGATGTCTAGGCATGTGCTGACTTGGGCATACATAAAGAAGCCTAGTGCCTTATTATATGGTTTGTCCTTCACAAACTCCCTGTCCTCAGGTGTGGTTGGACCTTGGATGTAGCTGAGGACAATGCCCAGCAGCAGAGGGGTGTACTTCAGCTTGCAGTCCAACATTTCAATATGCTTAAGTATGTGCTTCAAATACTTTTTCTAGTTGAGTGTGAGTTTTATCCTTTCATGATTGCAAATGATTTAGATTCTCAGGATAAAATGTGCATCACCCATATCTGCTTACTTGAATGCCTTGCCCAGCTCCTGGTGTACAATCTTAGATTCCTCCTTTGACAATGACATGGCTATGGTGTTATCTGTGTAGGTGCTCATTATAGTCTATTCTGTGTTTCTCTCTCTCAACCTGACTGACTTCTGGTCTCCTGTACTCCAATCTTATCATGTCCTTGTTTAGCATATTTACTCAGTTATTTCCTGCATCCATTATCCCATAGAGTGCCTTATCTATTGCTGCCACTGATCCCTTTTTGTCATCCTCCACATGCTCCAGGTCCTCTGCTATTACATCCTTATCTGCCTCTATACTCCTTTTAACCCATTGTCCATTTGCTAGATCCACCTCAAATACCTTGCCTGGTGTCTCAGTGTATCACTCTGGTTGTTACATTAAAATCAGCACCTGCATCAGTGCATTGATGTGTTCCTATGATATCTAGCTGCCATGCAGAAAACCAAAAGAAGACCTAGAATGCACTGGCAACTAGATAGGGTAGCTGGCAGTAGGAAAGGTGTATGAGGGCAAGTCAGTAAATGTCCCAGAGAACAAGAGCTGTAGGAGGGTAAGGTGTAAAAGGGGTGCAAGTAAAAAGGAGTCACTAACATCAGCCTAAGTTGCTAAATGCTAACAAAAGTTTGCTAAGTTGCTTAAATGGAAAAATGGAAAAGGGATAGAGGACAAAAAGGGTAGGTAATGGGAATGTCAGTAAGGTAAGTAAAAGACACTAGGGTATGAAAGAGAGTGAAAGGAAGACAAGTTGCTAAGGGGAAGATTGCTAAGGAAATGTCACTCAGGTTGGTAATGGCCTAGTGATAAAAAGGGGAAAAAAAAGCAAGAATGTAAGTCAAATGTGAAGGAACTTTAAGAGACAGACACAAGAACTAGTTGCTAGCTGTAGTTGCTAGCATTGCTAAGACACTATAACACTATAAGGCACCCATACTTGGTACCATGCTAAATTGAGGATGAGGTTGTTAAGGCTTGTTGCTAAGCCATTACCAATAGCAAAGGTGAATGAGAATGAAGTCTAAAGCCAAGTGAGATGATGAGCAGAGTACTTTGAGGCTGCAGTGGACAGTAGTGGACAACAATCCTTCTTGTTGTTTTTTTTTAGGTATGTACAGAGAGTATTTATACTGTTGCAAGTAATATAATCAAGAATAGAAAATTGGTTGCTAAAGGTAATGGCATCTGTCAAGATGTTTGAGGCTCTATTCCATTGTTTGGATGGTAACCATTCATGAGTATGTGATGTCAGAAATGTATACAAAATGTGTTGAATGGAAAGAAAATAAAAGATCATCAAAATAAATGTCTAAGCAAGCATACCATATATCAGTATTTGAAGTGGAGACATCAATTGGTACAAGAACAATGAAGGGTCCAAGAAGTCACCTGTCCATATAATATGTTCATTTTAATAGAGAAATGCCTTTGTCACTAAGAGTCATCAGTAGCAAATGTTGCTAAGGAGGTTTTTGGCCAGGTTGTTCTATATCCTCAGTCTAGGCTCCATGTGATAAATGCTTATGATCCACAAAAATCTCATGGTTGCTAAGGTCTTGTACAAAGTCTTGTGCTGAGTTCCAGGTCATGTGCTGTTCAGATAAGATATTCTGAGATGACAGTAACTGTACTCAGCAACAGATAGGTCTTATCATCCTCCCCTATGCTGAAATCTTGACTGTCCTTAGTCAACCAAGTCCCATGACCACTTGCATGGTCTGTGTGCAAAAGAGGAAAAATGCATAAAAGGCTGGTGCTTAACTGGACTTCAATCCATTTCCCCCATCTCTCATTTCTCCTTATCTTCCTTTCTATCTTATCTCCAACCAATCACTATGGCTTCCTTCATTGCTGACCAGATGGATAAATAGGCTATGGCTAAGGTTTTCCTTTAGAAAGCCAGATGCATCTTAGATGCTGCTCATAGCCAGTTGGCAACTGATCCTCACTTAGCAGTCACTGCTATCTTCAAGACTTGGCTGTAATGGTTTGAGACAGCAGGTAGTGGACTAGAGTGGCCCAAGTTGGCTGAGGTTGATTAAGAATACTAGACTTTGTACCAGACATACAAAGGAGAGGAGTGGATTTGAGAATACAATAAGCACTTTGTAAGTTCTTCAGTTGTTCTTCTTTACTAATTTTGCTAATGCCTTTTGCTAGGCCCCACCTCTGCCCTTGCTGGAATACTTGCTAGACAATTTGGATGCTAAGATAATGGTAAGTAGTAGTGGTATTGCTCATGGTAGCAACATTGCTAAGGTGACTTCTAGCCTTTTGATGAACTTCCTCCTGACAATCAGTTCTTTTTCCAGCATCCTCCACACAAGTTAGTAATCACAACCAGGGCAAGCTATAGCAAGGGCCATGGGGGTGATAGGGAGGCTGGCCCCTCCACTTCCAAGCATGTGGTTGATGGTGTTGCTAAGGAGCCAGTGGCATTGCCAAGACACCACAAGACTCTCAAGGGTAAAGAGAAGGCAAGAGAGATGGACAAAGAGGAATTTGAGGTAAGTCTTTACTTAGTTGCTAGTGTTTAGTGACAACCACTAACTTATTAATAGGAACCTGTTCAAGACTTCTTTACCAATAAGGAGCTTGTGGGGCTTCTTCACTGGCAGAAAGCCTCCACTGTGGTAGATAGCAGTATAGATGCTGGGGTGGTATTGATGAAGGTGAAGGGGAAGACCACAGTGTCACCTTCAGAGCAGCAGGAATTCAAGGCTGAGCAGGGAGCAGTATGTTGTCATTCTGATATCACTAGGCTTTTGCTAACTCTTTTTAGTGTGATTACTGCTGGTCTGAGAATGATCCTGAGGGTTATTGGTACCCTTCTAGCAACCAGCCCTGCTATTGCTGTGATAGCTCAAGAAAGGGTTGTTCCTATCATGGTCAATTGTCAAGGAGTTGCAGAGGTCAGTTTGTTGCTAGGATAGCAACACAAGCTGTCTTGGTATGACAGGCCAGGGAGTTTGTCAAGGCACAGAGGCAGTTAGCAGAGGCTGGCCAACCCATACAGATCAAGCACTTGAACTTGAATCTACCAACAAAGCAAGATGGGATGACAGTGTGAGGGAGTAAGGTTGCTAGAGGTAAGCAGCCTCAAAAGAGCCAAAGGCATATTGTTAATGACATAAGCAAGAGCAATAGCAATGAGGTACCCTTGGCTCCTGCCAAACAATTCTATGCCATTGCTAGCAACAAGGAGCCTGACTCAGCAGATGTTGACATGAGGGAGGCTACACCCATTAAGACTATGGGTTAGGAGGATGTGGATGAGACAAGGCCCTAGGAGGATGAGATGGAACTGCTAGGGAAGGTGACAGAAGGACAAGAAGTGGTCATGGAGATTATGGAGGTTGAGGAGGAGGTGCCAATAGCAGCAGTCCTGGTAAGTGCCAAGTTTCTCTTGTTGCTAGCAATGTTGCCAACATTGATCACCAGGTACTTCATATGCCTGCGCCTTCTTGGCAAGTAGGTGACAATGACCTGGTTTGGCTTGAGGAAGACTTAGCTTTTCCAGAGCCATTAATGCCCACTTCTCTGCTAAGGAGTTATGAGGAGTGAGCTGCCATAATTGAGTGATGTTTCCAACAGGAGTTGGGCATTGCTAAGGCAGAACTATTGGAGGCACATGCAAAGTATGCAGTTGCTAAACAATTAGTAGTGACTCTGGCTGGGTATCAGAAGGATTGTCAGGCATTCTTGGCCTGGCAAGAGGAGAACAGAGTTAAAGGAAGGGATAAGGAGGAGATAGGGGAAGTGCCTAGTAATGATGCCAACCTCAATGCCTAGTGACTGCTGCCCCTTGAAAAAAATAGTTTTATGTTCCTTGTTATTGTATTGCAGACTAGCCTCCTTAAGAGGCTTTATATCTTGCTGTATTGTAGTATAGACTGATCCCCTTAAGGGGCCTTTGAAAAAAATGTATATAGTAAACTGAAGTCAGGCAAGAATTAAGCACAATATAAGAGACAAGAAGGTAAGTGAAATCATAAGGGATCTAAGATCAAGAAGAAAAGACAAGGACAAAATGATTGCTATGCACTAGTGATTGTTGCTTGGCACTAGCAACAGAAGAGGCAATTCTCAGTAGATCATCATGGTATAAAAACCCAAAGGGCATACCAGTCACCAGCAAAAAGTCACTAAGCACAGAATCATAGCAAAGAATATCAAGTAAAAGTTTGTGAAGTATTTAAACAAACAAGAGATGATATGGGATAAATAAGATGAAAGACTTAATGTTTTTGTATTATATATGATGGTTTTTCTGACTGTATAGTAGAAGCATAAGTGAAGTGAAAGGTGACAAGAATGTCACTAAGGCTTAGCAAATGGCTTTTAGTTGACATTTTTGTTAGCAACATTGCTAATGTCATCATTGTCCACTAGATCAGTTTGTTCAAGTTCTCTTAAGCAGGAGGCATCAATGTCAAAAGCATTGCTAGGCACCATTATGCATTCTCTAGTGAAATAAGGGACCAAGTAAAAGGCAGTGACTGGTCAATGCAAAACTGAGCTATCTAATTCACAAAGGATGTAAGCACCTCCATGGTTATGAGATATCACCACCAAGAGGCCTAAGTAATAAAGCCTTATCTTCTTATTATGGGTAACTTTGATCCTAGTGTTCCTCATCAATACAAGGTTGCTGGTCTGAAAGTTGTAGTTGCATATTATAGCAGCATGTTCTGCTTCAAAATGGATGGTGGCTAAATGGTGAGCACTAAAGACAGTGTTGTGGAGTCACTTGAGGTCTTCTTGGCAACATTGTAAATCAATTGCTTGGCAGGCTATAAGGTTGGTAGAGGACATAAGGGAATTTGGTGGTGGTTATAAATATGTTGCTTCAACTATATTGGTGGGAAGATGGGGGTGGGTACTAGTAATAGCATAGTAGGGGGAACAATCCATTTGCTTGCATACTATAACATGTTCTGACTAAAAGACTGAATAACAAGCAGTACTCTACCTGGATTGGTTGCCCTCAACTGCTTTGAAAAGAGCCTGGTGAATGTCAAAGTAAGGTCACTTGACTATACCATTAGCATGCTTGTTGTAACCAGAGACCTGGATATGGTGCAAGTTATACTTCTTCACCAAGTAGATAACAGCTTTCAGAATGGGGGTACCATTATTGGTAACCATTTCACTAAGAGCCCCCCAGCAATAGATGACATCTTCATATAACTATTTAGCAATGGTGTTGCTATTTTCCCTGGCAAGCATATGGAACTTGGGATAGTGTGTTAGCAAACAACATCCTTGGATAATATACTTGAACCTATTAGAGGGCAGCATGAACATAGTGTCAATGTATATCTTGCTGAACAAGGGTGCTGGCATAGCAACAATTGGTGGGATAAGTACTTTTGTTGTCTGGTGAACCTGGCAGATGTGGCAAGTATGAATATACCATACAATATTAGTGCTAACTTGGGGCCACTAAAAGTGTTCCAGTAATGCTGAGCAGGTAGCAAAAAGTCCTCTGTGGCCCAAGTTGTCATGCATTGCTCACAAGATTTGTAAGCAGCAATTAGTAGGAATAAACAGCTTGTGGGCACCATCCTTATTTTGTCACCAGAGTTTACCATCTGCAATGAAGAACATAGTGGCATAGCAAATGAAGGTGGCATAGGCATTGTTGCTAAAGTCAGCAGGCCTGACTAAATCACTAAGCCACTTCTAGACCAGTAAGATATGGGCATCACTAGCAATGGCCTTAGCAGTATATGGAACATTGCTATATATTATAATGGCATCATTATGTAAAGGCTGAAAATCATTGCTAGTTGCTAATTGTAGAGCTACTGTATCCAAAGTGTTGCTAACAAATGTCACTAAGGGCTGGAACTCCAGAAGTGGGAGTAGCAATCATAAAGCTGAAGAGATGTAGCAAAGAAGGGGGAAGGGGAGTTGGACTTGGTGAATGAAGCCATGTAGTCAGTCAATCCAATCCTCATATACTGAGTTGTCACTATCATCAGAGAAAGGGTCACTAGGTTGTAGCAGTCATTGCAAAAGTCCATCTGGGCCATGGAAGGTACCTTTAACATGCACAAGCTCAAAGTGGAACATCAGGATTGCCATGATTCAGCAATTCATGCTAGTGAATGGCTGACTGTCAGGGTTTTGAAGTATACCCTTGATGTAGCAAGTGTCAACTTCAATAATGAGGTTCCTGACTTCTATAAGGTACATCTGTAAGGCCTGAAGAGCACAGTAAAGACCATAGAGCTCAAGTTTGGGCTGACTGAACCATAATTTCCTGTTATTAAGTGTGATGGACCCAAAGTGATTGTAGCAATGTTCATTGTAAGTAATATATCATTGTCCAAGTCACAAGAAGCTATATAAGTTGCTAGACCAGTTGAATGATCATAGCTGATAATGGTTGCTAAGCTGTTAGTGTTGTCACTATTCAGATTGGCTCTGAAAGGACTGGGGCAGTTCTGTTTTGTAGCAAATCTTTTGGCAATTGTTTCTCTTATATTTCCTACAGGGAAATGTTAGGATTGTACATCACATACCAGAGTTAGAGTCAGTGATGGTAACTGTAGTTTCTGTGTCACTAAGAGTGTTGACCATACTTCTAGTAAGACTGTCAAAGGGGCAACCAAGTAGGATATTGCAAGTGGGAGATTGTAATATGTGGATCTGAAGGTAGAGTGTCAAGTCACCAATGGTGCAGGGTATGTTCCTAGCAAGTCCTAGCAATCAATCCAATGTGCTGTTAGCACTCTGCATATTCAAAATGATACTGGGATTGTGTGATAAGCCAAGGTTGTTAGTGACTTCTGCTAATATGGATATGATTTGCAACCTGCTATCCATGATGCATTCTATTTCTTCATGATTGTCAATCAGCATCATGATGGACCTTAGTGACTGGGAATCCTTAATGACTGTTAAAACCACAGGCTCCTCCCCAGGAGGTAGCAACTTGATGTAAGCCTCTACTAGGTCTACTGAAGAGACTTTGGCTTGGTCTGGGGTAAGTCCATTAGCAGTATTGGTATTGGATCCTAGCAAAAACTGTGGCTTGTCTATAGCAAAAGTCAGTAAGGCTTCTTCAAAGATGTTGCTAGAGTCCTGGACCATGCTAGCATTCACCCCAGCTAGTCACTTGGGTGTAATGGCTATCCTAAGTTAATTCCTAATGTCCAGTGTGATAGAGCAAAGCTTGCCAACTGAGACAGTGACCTGGATGCTTAAAACTCAATCAAAAACTGCCTTTGATTGTTCAATATTGTAGATGGGGGGCATAGTTCTGTAAGCAGTGTTATTATAGCAATCTGGGGCAGCAAATTTCCTGTTAGTGGGTGGAGCATAGTGAGTAGGGATGCCAGAGAAAGAATGAACTGGAGGCTGGGGAATTGGTTCAGTAGGCATAGTGACAGGTGGCAGATCCTTAGCAACAGATCATTCTGGTGCTTTACCTTTGTCAACTGGCTTAGCAGTAGGAGTCAGTACAGAATCAGAAGGGGTAGTTGCCAGTGTGTTGCTAGTCACTGGAGGAGAAGGTGCCTTGTTGCTAGTGGTTTGGTAGGGAGCACAAGGGATCTGAACACCATCAAACCTTTCACTAGCTTGTTTTAATGCAAATAGCTCTTGCTCCAAGGCCTCAATACATTTGTCCTTAGTTAGCAATCTACCAGTAGCAACATTCTGCTGTAATATCTTATGAATTAGCAACTGCTGCATAGTCACTTACTTGGGATTGGGGTTAGCATTAGAAGAAAGTCTGCCAGTAATGATTTGACTAGGGTTTAAGCAGTGCCATTCTTCAATTCATTCCTTGTAAAGTCACTTGCCAAAGTAATTTGGAATCATAGCACCAGACAGTATGACAATCTTGCCTTTGGCATTGCAATGGATTTTGCCCTGCTAGATCATATGCTCTAGTTGTATGCAAGTGCCTTGTACCATAGTGTGACTGGTTTTGCTACAGAAGTGACAAGAGTTGCTGAACTAGTTCTGTTGGTGGGGCTGACTGTTATTAGCAAATAGAGCTTCCAGGCATTCCAAGGCACTAACAATCACTGTAGTTATTGCTAATTCAATAGCTTCATGTTTAAGGGCAGGTGACAGCATAGCAGGAGCAATAGTGGCAGGTGCTGGGATGATACTAGAAGTGCTAGTGACAGACATGGTGAGAATGGTAGACTTAGTAGTCACTGTGTCAGTTCCCTTCAATACCCACTTTACACCTTCAAAGACCTGTTCCACATCATAATAGGGATCCTCAAGGTGGTGACCAAGAAGCATGATTTTGAGCCAGCAGACAATTTTGGACCAAAGCAATATGGGGATACCTTGCTAGAATATGCAATGTTCTTCATTTTGGTAAAGTTTGCCATTAGCAAGGAGCCATCTAGCAATCTGTTGGAAATCTCTATAGTAGTCAGAAAATCATCCTAATGTCACTAAGCCACTGTTGAAAGTCTGGTTGACCAGTTGCTCAAGGTTGCCAAGATTATACCATGTACTAGCATCAGCTCCAGGATATAACCTCAGTACTGCTGCTTTCCATTCCTGATAAGTGTAAGGCCAGGGGACATTGTCACCAATTGCTAGGTTGTCACCAAATTCTAGTAAGCCAAGCCAGGTTTCTGCCATGTTATAAGAGACATAGTGAGCTGCATATTCCTTTTTCTGGGTATTATTAGTAATACCACAGTTAGCAAAAAGATACTCCAATTCCTTGAAGTACTGAGAGAGCTCCCTAGGGCAGCTCTTGTCCCATTTAGGAGCTGTTGTATTGTTACAAGGAGGCATTCAAGCATAGTAAGCAACAGAATTGTTATTCATAGCAATTGTCAGTATTATTGGTGGAAGAGGAAGTTGTTTGTCAACTGGTGAAGCAGGATTTGAATGATTTTCTGGGAAGAAGACAGATGAGTCAGTAATAGATAGCAGTGATAATGGAGCACTAAGAAAGCTCTTTTCAAAAGCTCCTGAAAAGTTGCTTAGAAGTTTGCTAATGTTAAGGAGGTTCCTAGCAGCTTCTAGTTTGTCAGCAAGAGGTCTAGGAGATGTTGACTGAGAGTGGCTTGAAGAATTTGATAACAGATGATCTGATAGTTTAGTGGTCAATTCCAAGCAATACTTTGCTTGGGCTCTGGTTTCTGGCAGAATAATTATCTACAAAACCCTTGTGGTGGGCTTCAAAATGATGTGTTCCTATGCCACCTAGCTACTGTGCAGAAAACCAAAAGAAAACCTAGAATGCACTGGCAACTAGATAGGGTAGCTAGCAGTAGGAAAGGTGTGTGAGGGCAAGTCAGTAAATGTCCCAGAGAACAAGAGCTGTAGGGGAGTAGGGTGTAAAAGGGATGCAAGTAAAAAGGAGTCGCTAACATCAGCCTAAGTCACTGAATGCTAACAAAAGGTTGCTAAGTTGCTTAAAGAGAAAAATAGGAAATGAATAGAGGACAAAAGGGGTAGGTAATGGGAATGTCAGTAAGGTAAATAAAAGACACTAGAGTATGAAAGAGAGTGAAAGGAAGACAAGTTGCTAAGGGGAAGATTGCTAAGGAAATGTCACTAAGGTTGGTAATTGCTTAGTGATAAAAAGGGGAAAAAAAAGCAAGAATGTAAGTCAAATGTGAAGGAACTTCAAGAGACAGACACAAAAACTAGTTGCTAGCCATAGTTGCTAGTATTGCTAAGACACTATAACACTATAAGGCACCTGTACTTGGTACCATGCTAAATCGAGGATAAGATTGTTAAGGCTTGTTGCTAAGTTGTCAATAATGGCAAGGGTGAACAAGAATGAAGTCTAAAGCTGAGTGAGACAATGAGCAGAGTACTTCAAGGCCACAGTGGACAGTGGTCAACAACAATCCTTCTTGTTGTTTTTTTTAGGTATGTACAGAGGGTATTTATACTGTTGCAAGTAATATAATCAAGAATAGAAAATTGGTTGCTAAAGGTAATGGCATCTGTCAAGATGTTTGAGGCTCTATTCCATTGTTTG
>JABCKS010000553.1:0-12785 GCA_018851325.1 Termitomyces sp. DKA19 | reverse complement strand
GTAGATACTACTACTGTAGAGAGTCCAATGACCTCACCAATGATAGAATTGGAGCCTCTTCCCTTTGTGATTAACATTACACTTGGAGAGGGCATAAAGACAACAGAAGTGGGCAAAGCATTACCAAGCAATAATAAGGGCTTTTCAGCTCTA
The DNA here is from genome assembly GCA_018851325.1 of Termitomyces sp. DKA19. Lineage (NCBI taxonomy): Eukaryota > Fungi > Basidiomycota > Agaricomycetes > Agaricales > Lyophyllaceae > Termitomyces > Termitomyces sp. DKA19. Next base: position 12,632 of record JABCKS010000553.1, on the reverse strand, counting down.
TCTTATTGTATATATTTTAGGTAACATTAAGTTGTTAACCTCAAAACAAGTTACTGACAAGATTGTGTACTTCATAGCACATTTTTTGTATTTTACCATAGACTTAGTTAATTACATGATATACTTGAACTTGATACTTTTCTTGTCTATATCCTGCACTGACAGTGCACTTAAGGAGTAAGTGCTTACATTATGAGCAGTGAGACTAGAATAGATCCTCTGAATAGCCCAGATGGGACTGGTAGAGTGCAGAATAACTGCACAATGTCTTGACAATTGTTGCTTGCAGCAACACCCCATAGTAGTGGAGCAATAGTACTCACAGCTTTTAATCAGACATTAAGCCTATGCCTGGGAATAAATATTCCTGATCCAGACCATGAAACAGTCTATAGAGAGAATGTGTAATCAGCAAGGTTACCATTACCTTAGTTCCTATGTGTATACTGCACATTGAGCCATAGTTAGACAACAATATATGCTGTTGATATATACTTATAGATTTCATAAAAACAACATATTGTATTCACAACATATCTAGTCTAATCTAATATTTCAGTCTGATTCAGCTACTGCATGATACATGCAAGATTGTTCTATTTGTAGCTAATAGCTACAATTTTTAAGCTTTGTTAACTTCTACTGGAAGTTTAACTAGGACTTTTCTCATCATGCTTGTCCTCTTTTTAACCTCACCAGTAAGGATGTAGCATGGCAATGGAAGCCTTTGCAGCAAGCTACCTTTAATGCCTTCAAATAGGCTGTCACCTCTAAACCAGGTCTATTATTCCTAGATAATGACTCTCCTTTCTGTGTTGAAGCTGATAACTTAGACTTTGCCACTGAAGCTGTCTTATCCCAACAGTCCAATGAGGATAGTAAGTGGCACACTGTAATATTCTACTCCAAGAGTCTCAATGCAGTAGAATGGAATTATAAAATTTGTAACAAGGAGATACTTGCTATTACTTAATCCTTTGAAGAATGGCAATATTTTCTTGAGAGTGCATAGCATAAGTTTGAGATTTAGACAGATTACAAGAATCTTGAGTACTTTCACTCAGCAAAGAAACTCAATTGACATCAGGCTTGATAACTCTTATATCTAGCCAACTTTGACTTTTTGCTGCATCACAAGCTTGGACAAAGCATAAATAAACTAGATGCACTGTTTAGAAAGGCTGATCATGGCATAGGAGCAGACAATAATGATAACATCATGCTTCTAAAACTAGAGCTCTTTGCTATTTGTACTTTAGAAGGGATTGTGGTCCAATAGGATGAGGTAAACATTTGACAAGGGAATTGTCAAGATGCCTAGGAGGATGCTGTTATATAAGCAGTGCAGGTCCTACAGACCCAGGATGCCAGTAGAGTAAAGTCAGTACATGCTGAAAAGTGGAGTTTGCAGGATGGACTGTTGACCTTCTGGGGACAGATCTGTACACCCAACATTCCAGAGTTCTAATGGTGTATTGTAAAGCAGTATTGCAATTGCTGGATGGCAAGGCATTTAGGCAGGTAGAAAACATTGGAGTTTGTATCCTAGAATTACTGGTGGCCTCAAATGTCCTAATAGATTGGCATATACACTAGTATCTGTGATTTTTGCCTTTGCACCAAATCTTGTCACTAGGCATCCATAGGCCAACTTCACCTCCTTCCAATTCCTGCTAGTTGTTAAAGTGTGGCTTCTGTGGATTTCATTATCAAACTTCCATATACTCATGGGTATAATATAGTCATAGTAGTAGTAGATCTTTATAGAAAGCATGCTCATTTTATCTCTATTCACACTATCTGCTCTACTCTAGGAGCTACTAGCCTATATTAGAAGAATATTTAGAAGCTACATGGTCTTTCAGATAGATGTCTCAAATAAAGGTCCTCAATTTGTAGCAGAATTTATCTGTAAGCTGTATTGATTGCTGGGGGTAAAGCTCTACATAATCACAGCCTATCATCCTCAGTCAGATGGATAAACAGAGTGGGTGAACCAGGAACTAAAACAGTACTTGCAGTTGTTCTGGTATAAGAGACAGGATAATTGGAATAAGCTTCTGCCCAATATAGAGTTTCAGTACAACAACTATGTTTATTCTTCTATACAGATGACTCCATTCTTTCTAGATACTGGTCAACATTCACATATAGGTTTTGAGCCCTAAGCATGACCTTCTGAGAATGATATAGTAAATGAGTTTGTGGATAAGATGAGAAGGGAGGAGGCAAAGGCAGCATTGACAAAGGCAAAGGAGGATATAGGATGCTATTACAATTGATAATAGACACCAGCCCCTATATACAAGCTTAGAGATTGTGTCTATTTGAACAGCTCTGACATTAGGACAATACAACCATCACAGAAGCTGTCCCACTAGTACTTAGAGCCATTCAAGGTGGAAAGACTGGTAGGGCCATTAGCCTACTAGCTAAAGCTTTCTGCCAGTCCATGTCAGCTGCACTTAGTTTTTAATATAGTTAAGCTGTTTTCAGCCTTAGAGGATTCTATTTCTGGTCAATGATTAATGTCTAAAACTACCACCATCACCAGTGCTGGTCAATGATGAAGAGGAGTATGAGGTGGAGGAAATACTAAACAGTAGAGTGTCTTAGAGAAGGTTACAGTTTGAAATAAAGTAGGAGCAATATAGTATTAAGGATATCTCTTAGAAACTACAGGCAAATGTATATGTACCAGCTCTAGTTCAGGACTTCTACTACAAACACCTCAATGTTCCAAAAGCAATACAAAGCATACTCTATCTCTGTAGCAGATCAAGCAATCCATGACTTTCTCTATCCAGATACATTAAGGTGCTGCACTCTAGAGAGGGAGTGATATTAGAGGACCCCTTAGGTTTTCCTACTTTTTCATGTCCTATCCCTTTCAGATTACCTCTGTTATAGTTTTCATTGATATCTCTGCTCTTGACCTACCTATAGGTTCTACTTTTAGCTTTCTAGCTGCAGTAGTTCCTTATTTATAATTCAGATCGTGTTGACCTTCTATATACTCACCAGATTATGTAAACATTACATAATCTAGGCATTTTTCTGACCTAGCTAAGGGAGTATCCTCAGACTTGTTCTTTTTGGGTCTTCTTCTGCTAGCTATCTAGACTTAAAGGCTAGACATATAGAAGGACTTATAATAAGTATTTCTTATATCTGCTCAAGTTCTATACAAATAGCTATGTCCTTTTAGACCTAAAAGCTAGATCTCATATGATAGATTATGTAAGTCAGATATAATATGCAAAAACAAACTTAAGAAAATACTAAGTCTTATACTATGGCTAGGTTAGGTGCTGTATACAATAAAATCATTGAAGATGTCAGTGACAGTCTTCAGCAATAAATACCAAACAATAGCAGTATTTACTAGATCTATCTATTGAACTGACTATAAGTACCTTGAGTGTTACCTCTTGCTTAGCTTACTGTGTTTGCCCCTTGTCTAACTCTTGGCTGTCCCTTTAGCTTCTTTGACTCTTATTCATTACTTGTAGCCTGATTATTTAGGCTTGTACTATAAAGCATGCCTTAATCTTACAATAGTAGTAGTATTAAGTTTTGTTAATGAAATTATTCTATAATGACTTTATATCAAGCTTATTTTTCCTTCTTTATACAATTAATAATATTTGAGAATTCATTATACTACTACTGATGCAACTGTCAGGAAACTCCTTATTTTGTTTTTTTATTTCCTATTATTTTTGTCTAATTTTCTCCTTAAGATAGTCTATTATACTTCTTCTCAATCCTTATTTATAGCCCTACTATTACTTCTTAAGTTTCACTTATACTATAGTTACAAGTCTAATAATCTATACTATTTTTTATGTTGTTTTCAATGTATTTCAATTATCTAATCTAATGTTCAAAAAAACATATTAAATACTATCTAACTGCTTATAATTACTACTTCTTTTTAAATTCAAATAATTAGGTCATCAAACTTATATTATATAAACCTCTCAGATATAATCATGTGACTAATCACTTTTAACCTTAAAAAATATTCCTCTATTTGGGCAAATATGCATTTATATGACTAAATCATGTGTAAATTATGTAACTAGTATCATTTTTCAAGAATGCTTAGTAGAATAGCTCCTTAGACTTGTTTTCTTTAGATCCTCTCTATTGAGTGTTCAGTTAGCTTTAACTAGTTATATGCTTACTTGCTATACTTTAAATGTTTCTGTATAAGTAAGCCATAGTTTCTAGAAACTAATTTTTACAACCTAAAAATATTTTTTTAAGCTTAAACAGTTTTTTTTATCATCATATTCTTTTTTCTTTCTAGATAAAGTAAGGCTCTTGTGAACCTAAAGGTAGTGATTATGTAAAATCATAGTTAATATAAAGCTAATGGAAAAATCTCTATTTTATTGAAAACATCAAGTCAAGAAGTAGAGGCAGTGTTTTCTGCTAATAGTCTATTAAAAAAGCATAAGAACTTGTTCAGCTCAAAGATCTCATTAAGCATAGTCTGCTAATATATCTTTTCATATATATAAAATCATATGAATACTTCATAGTTAAGCAAGTTTGCAATAACTTAATTTTACTACTTTTGCAGCATTTTGGAATTAAAAGCCTAGTTAAGCCTTGGTTTTGGAATAGGTCTATTCTAAACTCTATGTTGTGGTAGTCTTTAAGATCATTATATAGTTTTTCTTTACAGAATATTTTTCTAATATTTAAAAATGGTAATATAAAGGTGTCTCTTAAAAGTTATAGCTCAATAACATAACTGACAAAGGAATAATCTAAAGTTATATTAAAAAGAAATAGTCAAGTACAATAATATACATACTTAACAAGAATTAATTCAAAAAGAACAAGTTCAAGGAGTCCTTCATTAAATCCTCTATTAACAATGGTACTAGAGCTTGGCAAATATATTAGTAACACTGCTAAAAAGAAAAAAAAAACACTTATAAAGTTAACATTAAACAACCTTATTTATTGCTTTCCTCTACACCTTTTATATAACTTCCTGCACTTTATCAACCTCCTCATTCTTTGGCCACTCAATCCCACTCCTTACTATTATAAACTATTACAGCTAAATATAAATGATAGTAGTAGTTACTAACTTTGAGTTTGTCAGTAGTTGCTTCTAAGTCATTGCTAAGATTCTATTGGCTTTCTTGAGAAAGGCCTTAGTCATAGTATACTTCTTTATCAGGTTTGTGAGGCCTAAAGATATAGTGATGAAACAGAAATCAGATATAACTATGACAAAGGAGTAAAAGTAGAGAAATTTGTCAAAATTCAACTAGTTGCCAGCTACTTTTATATTTTGCCTTTTCTATATATAAACTATTCTAGCAATTATAAAACTTTGAGTAGACTAAAGATAGTTAAGGTTTTAGTCTAAAAAAGAATAATAGGTCTCAGCTAACACTGAACACTATTACTGACATTATTAACTTCATTTTATATTAGACAGCACCTAACTAAGCTATAACATAGGACTTGATACTTTTCTTTCATTTTTTATACATATAATGTGCCAATCATATAACTTATCAAATGGAATCTAGCTTCTAAATCTAGATAAACTTGATTAAAACTTAATAACCTAGTAACCCTTTCTAGTAACTCTATGTCTTAGTAACATATTGATTTAGCAACATTTAGCACTTAGTTCATTTTAACTTCTTTTAGATCAAATATATGACCTAGTTTATCCTTTATTTGTTTTATATTAGCAACATTCAATAAATCTTAGCAATCTAGTTTATATTAAGTATCACTTATAAATATTCAAATTTTTATATTTGCCAACACTTTCTTCACTTGATTATTATTCATCATTCTTTATCTTTCCCTCAAGACTTTTTATTTCATTTTATGGTGATTCATTCTCATTCACTATATCTAAAGAGTTTTAGAATGTTAATTTTCCTTTTGAATATGTTTTTTTGCCAGTAATATAAATACATATTATTTATATATATATAAATTAACATCAAAGTATTTCCTAGTTTGTCTTTAAGATCTGAAGCTTATGCTTAAAATTTCTTTCTCATTATTTTTTTAGTATACTTGACAATAGATTCTTTTTTGTCATCTGAATAATTTGTAATTTCTGTTCTTTATTACAAACTTTAAAACATCAGATTTCAGATATAGAAATATTATAAGTTATATACTATATCATTCACTTCACACATGGTTCTCTTTTCAATTGAAGGAGGAAAAGCAGAAAAAGTAACAATAGTTGCAAATAGAAATAATAAGAAGCAAGCATTTCTCTATCTGAATAGAATATAAACAAAAGAGTTTTAAAGTGACACTTATCTCAGTCTCACCCTCAGCTCATGTCCTACCACTTTTTCTTAGTCAAATCTAACAGATGAGCTAGATGTAAGATAGCATTTGTAACTATGCATTGTTTGCAAGTTTGCATCTTTTAGAATAAGTCAAAAATAATAGAGATAGATTAGAAGCAGATGTATAGGTAAAGAGAGAAGTATCTGTATAAAGGTTTCCAGTGAGCAAAGAGCATTTCTCATTGGATGGATATATTATACTGAATATGTTATGATGTAAGTGAATTTTATTATTTTTTATGCTATAAAAATACTAAAAAATTCTTTTGAAATAGAAAAAGTATGTATTGATCTATCTATTGATTGATTAAAGTTAACTAACATTGAATTCAGTTTATTAGGGAAAATTTACAATTCTAAACTATTGATATATGAGATATCACACCAAATAAGTTACTATTAAAATATTTTAGGTTATTAAAATGTTTATAAAATTGTTTTAGAACAACAAAGTGTGTATTAGCCTATCTATTAATTGATTAGTGTTAACTAACATTAAATTCAGCTTATGAGGAAGGCTAAGTTACTGAATATAGTACAGTTAGGGCTGAGACTAAGCATTGAATTCTAAAATCAAGGCCCTAACTAAGCACAGTAAAGTTGGTGCTGGGACTAAGCATCAAGTTTTAAAATCAAGGCCCACTTTGTAATTTTGTACTTGAATAGTAGCATTGTAATTGTAACATTTTGTATAGACTGTACAAATAATATATATATATATATATATAAGACCAAGTATCTGTGATAAAGGCACAATCATAAAACCTTCTTGATAATGATCAGGAAAATCCAAAGCTGATCACCTAATGTTAACAGTAGAACAATAAGTGTTTGAAATGAATGTGATTAGATTTTATAAATTTTTTTTTTGAACTCTAGTCTGTTACACATGGGTAAGTACTTTTTGCCTTATGACTGCAGCAAAATACCTTACCTTATAAATGATGGACCTGATTATTGCTCAATGCTCAGTGGCGAAGCTTAAATCTTCTGGTCTGATGTTATTCTGACGAAAGGACAAAAACATCTACACTATAGTCTTTGCGACTTTCGTGGTCGTAGTGATGACAGTCGTCGTAGTCGTCGTAATCGTCAAACCACCATCGTCTCCCGTCTTTGTGTCGGTAGTCGTCCAAGACTCAGGGCGTGCAAATGCGGTTTTGAGATCTGACGATCCAGAAGCTGGTACCCCCTCAGGTGCAACTTTGTGTGGGACGAATCGCCAGAGAGATCTCGAGCCGAAACTATCAATTTCCACCAGGCGAGCCTACGAAACCTTCTCAGCCTGGAGGATAATGAACCGAGCTCGTCTCTACTTACCCGCACACTCGAATCATTCTCAACAAAGTCGGGTAAACCAATTGTAAATTTAGTATTCGGCCAAGTGATCCTGGATGTAAGATCAAATCACGTCTCATCGGTGAGGATGGGGTATCTAACCTCCATATACTTCCATGATCATCGAAAGGTGCCAATGCCCAACTGACAGGATAAGGACTTGCCACGACAGGAGTCAAATTGGATAATCCATCTTCAATGGTCAAGTATTCGTTACTATGCAAACTCTGGATCGAGTACCCCTTGCCCAAGGGTGAGAGTTCCCACTTAAAAAGGGATCGCGTTAGATCAAGTGGCACTAGAACAGAGGTCCAGTACGAAACCTTCTGATTGGATCCTTGATGTGCGGGAAAGCCTAGTATTCCTGAGTGAGTGCAACTTAGAGCAATTGATAAGGAGAGCACATGCCCAAAATAGATTTTAGGTCACCTCCCGAGAGATCGAGAGCGATATCGGAGCTGGCTGCATAACTATAAATTTGGTAGACGCCTGGCTGTAAATGACCAGTGGTCATCGTGGTCACAATGGAGATGTAAAGTCGAAACTAACTATGGTGAGTCAACACAAGATATCGATTGAGCCCGCGCTAGAGATACACGCCCTCTGTTCAGGCCGTCAGATATGATAAGTTGAGATAAAATCGGGTCATCTATACTCCATGGAAGATCGCAACACAGAATCTAGGGGAATCGGAAGCAATGTTCGAGACTCGTGGCTGGAATCTCAACTTCTTGTACTTGAGCACAAAGTCAACTAAAGGTAATCAGTGAGTATGACATTCTCTTCTAGAAATCTGATATGACCATTTTGGAAGGTGCCGGCTTCGTGACAAGTCCAGTGACAGGTCGTGTGTGAAGATCAGAGTATGTTTGAAGTATTCCTCCTGATTTAATAAATTCGAACACGTTCATTAGTAACCAGGCTGGTCTTCTTCCCTCGAAGGTTTCAGACAGCGAAGCATGTACGGCCCCCGGGACCGTTCACTCCGAAGGAGAGCCTCATCAGATGATAGAGAGCCATAAGACCTCTGGCTGAAAAAGGAGGCAACTTCAGGATTCAACGGAATGGAAAGGAGGTTCTTGTGAAGTATAGGTCAGATGTCCAGGAAGAAGCATCACACAGGGCGTGAGAAAGAGCCGAAAAAGGAAGATGACATAATCTCTATGATGGGTTGTGGGACGCGAAATGGCCTGAGAATCGGACAGGCAGAGATCCAACTTTTCGGGTGAACGTGCGCTGGCACACTTTAATCCGTTATCGTACTGCCACGCGTCTCGCTTGTACCCCTGTCTTATCTTACGCCAGATACCACGACCGCGATACCGTATCTCTCGATAATGCCCACCGTGCACAAAACCGGCCAGGCGCTCTTTCTGGGACTCGAATTGGCTACGGACCAATTACGAGCGACCATTGTCGATGATAGTCTCGATCTTGTCGGAGTGGAAAGTGTGGAATTTGATTCAGAGCTACCGGAATACCAGTACGCTCGTCCCAGTGCTGTTTCTTCCTTGCTTGCTAACACTATGCTGTCATTCACAGAACCCATGGCGGAATCTTTACGAATCCAGGTGATGCCTATACGACGCCGATAGAAATGTGGATTAAAGGACTTGGTAAGTCCGTCAATTCGATTGAATCATCTCCATTCTCAGTCGAAACGGAACCAAAATTTTTGCCGTTTTCGTTCGCTGAATTTGGCCAATATCTTGTTACACGGATCTCGATCGATTCTGGCTCACGTGACTTTCTCCCGACAGACCTGCTCCTCGAAAGATTATCACGAAATCACGACCTGACAAGAATCAAGTCTATCGGAGGTGCTGCACAGGTAAGAGAATTATCTGCGAATGTTAAACCAAATTTTGAACGTTGTTCTGTCATCCTTCTTAGCATGCGCTTGTTTGGTGGAAATCAACGACAGTACCCTCATTTTCTTCCTTAGATCCTAGTATTCTCCTTCATAAACATTTCCCGGCCCATCTGTTCTCTCTACCTAACGTTCCTACTGCATCAGACACGTCCTCACACACACATGCTCTTGCGATTGAGTCCCTTCTTGGTGGCCCAGATCACATGGCCAGCCGTGTCGGAACATGTGCTAGCTCATCCCTGGTCGCGGCGCAACTCTTGCGAGTACGAGAAACCTGGCCACAAGAAGTATGGGCACGAACAGGTCGCGTTCAGCTTGCGAGCGCTTTTTTGAGCAGTCTCATTGCAGGCAAGTGGATGGGAATGGGCGAGGCAGAGGCATGCACCACGGGAATGTGGGTACATGGCGCGAATGTCAATGCCTTGGCCCCGGGACAATCTGCCTCTTCTGGATTCTGGGATGAAGGCGTACTTGATATCGTGGGTGGAAGTCGAGAAGAGGGAAGGAGGGTGCGTGGCTGGCTTGGTGATGTAGACGTTTCTGGAGGTGGCAGACGTGCAGGGAATGTTTCGAGATACCTTGTGGAACGCTATGGATTTGAACCTGGTGCGTAACAGTCTCTAGTTTCAACCAGATAGACGGTTCATTACTGTTCCAGATACCATTGTCTCTCCATTTACGTCGGATTCTCTCTCTTCTTATCTCTCGCTATTGCCTTCTGTAAATGACGCTGTCATTTCTTTCGGACCCATGGACACTCTCATGACCCCTGCACAACATTACATTCCAACTCGTCTATATCATCTCGTTCCTCATCCTGCTCAGGATGCCGGGGAGAAGCGGAAATACATTGCTGTTATCACGAGCAGAAATGCGGACATCCCACGGGCGTACGTTCGTGATAAATATACCAAAAGCTGGAGTGCTTTCGATCGTCTGGTTGCCATTGTTCCCCCTGGAGGCTCGATAGGGTCAGTTCAATCATGCAGTACCTCAATCAGCTGTACTCATCCCAATACAAACTTAGACTGGATGATAAGCTTTTCAGCTTCTTCTATCTCCAAAGTGATATCTACCCCCTTTCCCACCTCCAGAATACCGCCGTCCGTTTCGAGACAGGCGTTCGCGTTTCCGAATTTCGTGATCTGAGAGCAAACCCTCGCTGTCTCGTCGAGTCCCAGATCCTCGCGTTCCGCGTCAAGTGGGCCCGCATGGTCTCCACCGGTGTCCTTGGCACGCCACGTAAAACCACTGCATCATCCTCACCTGCACCACAGTCGCCTTCTACCACCCACACGACGAGCCTCGGTCTTCCCTTTGACCCGTATGACACCGCGCCACTCCCGTCACGTATCCTCGCTACCGGTTCCGCAGCCAACTTCCCCTCAATTGTGAATGTGGTTGGGGACATCTTTAATGCTCCAGTATTCGTGCCTGCATCACAGGTCGATGGCGCGCAAATCGAGCCGTATCGGAATGCACCTCCTCGCGGGTTCCCAGGGCGTGCCGCTCTGGGTGCGGCGTACGTTGCGCGGTGGGTATGGGCGAGAGACAGGGATGGAATGGGTGTAGGCCTTGTTGGGTTTGAAGAGGAAGGAAGGCGGGTGTTGACCAAGAGATGGGTTGCGACCAATGGCTTGGCACTACGAACGAACATCAACGGCACAGTCTCAGGAAATAATGCAAGTGGGACGACTACCGCTGCCGCCGCCGCCGCCGCCACCACCACTACCACCACCACTACGACGACGGCAAGTCCCATTGGTTCGTCGCTGTATGGTTTGGGAGGAACAAGTTTGAATGTGGGACCAAGTAGATCAGGATTGGGACTTGCATCGGTGTTTGTTGAGGAGGAAGAAGATGAGGAGCTGGAGCGGGAGAAGAGGGAACGCGAGCAGCAGGGGCGAGCTGTTACGGGGCTGGGAAGCAGCAGCAGTATTGTTGGAGGACCTCAATTTGGGGCCTTTGGGACAGGAGTAATCGGCGGGGAACTGGGCTTTGGTTCCAGGACAAGGACACAAACGGCATCGACTGCCGATTCTGTTGGTAGTCTCACGAGCACCGTACTCTCTCTGCCTTCAACGGCGTTCACGACACCAGACTCTAATATGTTCTCTGCTGGCTCTTTCTCGGGCTCAAACACGAACGGATTAGGGACCACCCTGGCTAGCCCGACACCACTAACACCCGTTGTCGCACTACCGACAGCGGATGTTGAAGCTCAGATTGGGCTGGCGAAGGTAGCAGATTCAGATGTGGATGCTTTCATGACGTACGCTGCAATCGTCCCCGAGTTTTGTCGTTTGGAGACGATGCTGATCAAGGGCATCGTGTAAATGGATGATCATCGTTCGTGCTTTCTTTTTGAACCCTTTTCGTTCTTCGTCTCTGCATAATAATCCATACGCTATGACCAACCTATATATACATCAACGGTGCTTTCATGCTTTTCTCACGTGTTCGTGCTCGATAGTTCTGCCCTTTTTACACCACTACAAGTCCCTCTGCAGCGGCAAAAGTAGATACACATTCATCCGGCTGTCTTTGCGCGCTCCCTTATAATAGTCGTTACTACTAGTACCTCCTAGGCTCCTATTTATGCATGATTTTGTGACGAAGTTGAGTTGATTCTGTGGCCTTGCAAAAAATCGGCAAACCCTCTCCAGCCAGACTTAAGATCAGAAAAATATACGGCCATCCAGTGTCAAAAGCGGTTTACACATCCTGAGTAAGCTGCCATCATGTGTAAGGATTAGTCTGACATCCCAAAGCATCGGCGCAATTTTCTACGACCAGTCAGTTGATGATGGCTGCTGAGACTACGATAGTTGTTTATGGAATAAAGGTCGCCCAATTCTCCCTCACACATTTCCTAAGATAAGAAAATATTTCACAATCATGTGTAACTTGTTCCATCTTGCAGACCACCTTATATACTATATTGGTGGCTATGCTATGACTAACACTATGACAAAGTGGGCCCTGGTATATAAAGGAGTATGACTAAACAGTAATTGATGATGAGTAAAGTCTGGATCATGACTCAGCAATGACTAATGCAAGACAGA